>JAZHYW010009302.1:0-67357 GCA_037355805.1 Ixodes ricinus | reverse complement strand
GGCTCTAATGCAATGAAATAATATTATACACTTTGCTTTTTTTCTGTTAAAATGTCACATACGCACCGCGGTTAATTGTTGATGAACTTTGACAATTAAATACTGGCGATCTACATGGGTTACAACGATATTTCTATGTCACTGGAGAGCCCAAAACACGCTCTTTATATATATTTTTAAATTTTTCAGCTGTAGAAAATTTCATTTGCGGTACGTTTACATTAGTCTTATGCTAAAACCAGAAAGTATCAATTTTAAAGTCGTTTTTCTCAAGAAAACCCATTTTTTTAATTTGTTGTTAAAATGTAGTTATGATAGTTGTCTACTCGAAAAGCAAGTCGAGAAAGTGTGTATTTTTTTTCGTATTTTATATATTTAAGCTTCAATATCGGAAAAAGACGTCCGCTTTGCAAGATCTAAGTCAGACATAGCGGCCCGTACGTTTCAATGAATTGTGAAAAAGTTTACTTGCATTTTTGTTTGCGATTAGAATCAATTATAAACGCAATTTGTGGTATTAAATAGTTAATTATGTTTGATAAGAGCGGGAAACCACTAGCAACATATCAAATCGAATCAGCAGGCCTAGTAGACTTTCAATATCGAAGAGGCGCAGACGTTGTATATTGTTTCGATTTATAAAACTTCAACTGTAAACTAGAATCACTAGCTATTAGCTGTCATATAACTAAGACATAGAAGGTGACCACATCTTTGATATATTATATACAATTCTTTCCGAAACCAAACGCTCGGGTTTGTTCACCGCACATCGCACAGATCACCAGGGAATGGCCTTTCACTTCCGTAATACACAAAAGTGAAGACACAGAAACGGTCCGAAACCAACGGAGAGATTATCACGGAGAAGGAAAGGGAATAAAAATAAATAAATAAGAATAAAATTACCCAACTCCGATCGTAACAAAAATTGCGTTAAAAAAATAAAAGATTTAGGTTCGAGCGGTGGCAAGGCGATAGGTCCACACCTAGTGGTTTCCGCTCTTATCAAAAATAAAAAAACTATTCAATACCACAATTTGCGTTTATAATTGATTACAAAACGCAAACACAAATGCAAGAAAACTTTTTCCCAATTCATAGAAACGCACGGGTCGCTAAGTCTGACTTAGATCTTGCAAAACGAAGACGTCTTTTTCCGATATTGAGGCTTAAATATAGAAAATGCGAACACAATACACGCTTTCTCGATTTGCTATTTATTCGAGTAGACAACTATCATATATACATTTTAACAAAAAATTGTTTTTTTTTAGAAAATTGATTTTAAAATGCATACTTTTTGGTTTTAGCATAAGATTAATGAAAACGTACCGCGAAGGAAATTTTCTACAGCTGAGTGACTTTAGAATATATATGAAGAGCGTATTTTGGGCTCTTCATAGACATAAATATATCAATGTAACCCACGTAGATCGCCAGTATTTAATTGCCAAAGTTCATTAACAATTAACCAAAAGGGCGTTTTTGACATTTTTACAGAAAAAATAAAAGCAAAGCGTCTAAAATTATTTCATGGCATTAGAGCCTTTTAACTGTGCTCACAGAGTGCTTGAAAAAAGGTAATATGATGTGGTCTGAAAATCGACGGCGGGAGATCGAGCGAAACATCCGACCCAGGACGGATGTGAAAAACACTGCTTTCCGCCGCGGCCTCTTTTAAAATTCGTAAGTCGAGAACAAAAAATCCCACGAACTTGCGGTTTGTGGCGACTGCGTTTTTAGGGACGGCGCCATAACATATAATTTTTTCAGCGAAATTGAAAATTCGAGCCTTTTTGCCTGCACATTTTAGATCACCCATAAATATCATATATATATATATATATATATATATATATATATAATATATACAACGGGCATGGTGGCGGGGGCCGAAGGCGTGGGTATAACTGAGAAGAAAAGCAAAACCCTTGGTGAAAACAGTAACAACGGACGATTTATTCTTCGACGTTTCGGCCGGACTCCGGCCGAAACGTCGAAGAATAAATCGTCCGTTGTTGCTGTTTTCACCGAAGGTTTTTTTCTTCCCAGTTATATACCCACGCCTTCGGCCTCCCGCCACCATGCCCATTGTATATTATATATATATATATATATATATATATAATACATTTTCACGTTTACTTTTACATATCATTTTGAATTTGTATGCAATAAACGAAACTTTGTGAGGTCACAAGTAAGGAGTTACTAAACTTTGCCAAATCATAGAAAGAGATATACCTTTTTTTATTCTATCCTACAAGCCTTTTTTTACAGGTCATTAAGCGTAATAAAATCTACATTGCGAGTGTCACAAATGAGTTCTATTGCTCTATTATAAGACATGACAAAATAGCGAGCGGTCAAACATTAAATCCCTCTCAGGTAAATGGAATGTCAGTTTTTGACATCAATAACAGCAATAACTTGAAAACGAGAAATATGACAAACTTACCGTTTCCGCCCTCTTTCAGCCAAGAATTCCTCCATAGCATATTTTTTTCAAACTTTACCCAAAAGCTGTGCCTGGATTGACACGAAACACTCATATACATAGCGTTATTCGTCCCTGTCACATAAAGTAACACGTGTCTTACAGGTTTATGTTTAAAAAGAAAGAATCATTGCGCGATTGAAAATTCGACACGTATGCATACTTCACTTTAAAAAGAAAGTCAAAAGATGTATTTACTGCTCTGCGAATGGTGATCGCCGCGTACGCAGGTACTCGACTAACTCTCGGCTGCGCCTATGCACATAACAAAAAGAAGTGTGTTGAGAATCTTAATGTAAAATTGTTCATGACATTTTCGAAAGAACTACTTAGTCGAGCAAGTGTAGGCCCCATGTAATGTGCGTTCGTGCAAGTCCTACGAAAGAATGTAAAAGTGAAACTTCAGAAGAAATTGAGAAAAACTAAAATAAACACAGATAAACATATTAAATACGGAAGGGGAAAACCTCGCTGCGGCCTTATTTACACAAAAATTCATTCCACCCAAGAATATCTGCTCTCTAAACCGGCTTGTTTACCTGGGCGCCCTTTCCCGTCAAAAGTGGCGAACTATGTGCCTTGTTAGTCGATCGCAATGCGGCACGACTGCCTTGTGCGGAAGCTCAACGTTCGCTAGAAAACTGCTAAGTGCCCCTTAAAATAAATACAATAAAATTTTAAAAACGCTTTACTCTTATGTATTTCAAAAGGAAAAATGTTTTGGTGCTCATTAGCTTTTCAAGTTTAAATACAGCGAGCTATAGAAACACAGTTTTATAAATATTGTGGTTTTACCATATGAAAGACAATCGAGTTGTTGAGTGAGCGTCAATTTGACACATTAAAAACACAACTGAGAAGATAATCTCTTGCCCTTTTTTCACTTGGAAGCTTCATATATTGTAAAAAGGCAAACTTCGGATGGGATAGGCCGGAAAGGGATAGATGGCGGAACGAAAAACTGCCTCTAAGTAAATGAGAGAAAAAAAACCTAATTGTAAACATTAGTTTGACGGATTGCCAATGACCTTCTTTACTGGAATAACTAATTTAACCCCATAGCTAGAGACATCAAATTTCATGTAGAGTTTATAATTAAAAACATAGCGCCTTACAATCACATCCTCAGCCTCAAGAGAGCTTCACGAAAGCCATTTCCGTGGTTGTTAATGTTTAACGAAGAAGCAACAAATGTTTCTAAAAAACGCAAATGTAGAAAATCAGAAGACTGCAATAACGCTAACCCTAATTCCTCTTTTTTTTTTTTGCTTCTCTGCTGTTTACTTTATGGCGGAGAAATCTGCATTTCCTGTCATTGGAGTCGATCTTCCTTCAAGTGTCCTTTCTCTCTTAGTCAAGGGAATCTTTCGCTTATCTCGACGTATTATTCTCAAAGGGATTCTAGGACAAACTAAGGCTTGAGAAGGCACCTTGGCAGAATTACTCCTTCTTTCTTCCCTGGATAAGTCGGTGGTCTTCGAATTTCCTTCCCAAAGAGTGGTGCGCATTAAGCACGGTAAAGCGCACCAGCAAAATGCCACATGGACCCACATCCCCACGGTTGGAAGCCAGATAGACCGGATGATAAGGACTACGCTTTGTTTTCTGGGACTACCTCTTATTGTGGCTGTTGATGCCCTGAGCCTTTAGCCAGTCCCTGGTACCGTCCACTGCTCTGGAAACGAGGACGCATATTAGCCGTAATCTGTTGCCGGCCACGCCAAGCGGCAAAGAGTGCCTCTCTGTTCTTCGTTCGCACTGATGACGCTGAAAACAATTACGGCGAACTTGCACCAGAGGCAACTTGTCGTCTCCTGGAAGGTGCAAGAAACTTTGAAGCGGCCGCGAACATTTTCTGACGCTGTGAGTGAGAAATTCGGCCTAGTGCATATCTTTAAAAGTCCAAAATTAAGAAAGTGTTAGCCGTCGGGGTGGATAGTTTCCTTCCGCTTCTTTACTTTCTGATTTACTGACTCACTTGTGTTTCGCGCCTTTTTGTTGGGTATAGATCAGTGCATCTTTTTCTTCTTGGACGCCAAGACATTTGCTTTGTGAAGGTTTTGCTTCTGAGAAACGACAACAACAAATCTACCAAAGAGCCCGTGTAATAGCAAGAGTAATAGCAGCAAAGCTGCAGGAATACTTGATAGCCAGAGCAAAAATTAGAATGTAATTTATACTGTGGAACGCTTATTGCTTTCTCCATCCGGTCTGTTGTGATCGTCAGCTTGCATAAACGCACAAGTTCGTAAAGTGGGACAGGGCTTACAGGTTGCAGAGAAAGAGCGCAGCCTCCGGCTGCTTTACTTGGGCAGCCGGAATTCGCATCTTGGTCTGCGTCGAAAATCTGAGATAAAGATTTCACTAACTCTTAGTAAAAACCATCTCGTCAACGACACATACTGTTATCGTGATTTGAATAAATATTACCTACGTTGAGCAGTGATATGAACTCGTGATAAATTATTTTCGAAATTATATAGCTTCATTTATAAGCCATTCTTAGAGTCGTAAACTTATTCAATATTAAGCTTGTGAGAGGTTCGCTTCCATAACCCTGAGTCTCATTTTCACATTCTGGGTATTTTGTATTTTCGACGTTATGGTATAATTCTGTACCATAATATAAATTTGGAAGCACACCAACACCACAATACCCAACAGTTAAAGCCACATTGTTTGGCTGTCATCACTGGTGTTTACACAAAACACAAGACATCAAGACCAGCTTTATTCTTATTTTCCATGATATTGTTGTTGTTTTTATTTATAATCAAATAATGTTTTTCTCTTTCCACTCCTTAAGTCATTTATGATTGTTAAGGTGATCAACCACCACGGATTGAATTAATTAGAACCCATTTTAATGCGAATATTAATGCGAATAGCATTCTTTGGATACTTCACGCACTTTCTCTATGTTCTATCTATGTATCTATCTGGCTATCTAACCTCTTACGCCGCGGGTCGATAAATAAATAAAAAAGACCGGCGCTGGCTGGGATTCGAACCGTTGACCCTTTGATCAGCAGGCAGACGCGCTAACCACAGAGCTATGAAGGCAGTCATTCAACGCACTCTAAACGGTTGTTTATATCTTTACCATAGAACGCGCTTACAGCGCTGTCACAGCTACCGGTGCAGCGCTCCATGCACGAGGGCTCATTCCGCTTCGTGAGGCTGAGCACGGCCGTTAGCTCACCCTCTCCCGCGCTCGGGAGAGGGTGATGTAGCGGCCGTGCTCAGCCTCACGAGAGCGGAATGAGCCCTCGTGCATGGAACGCGCGCGCACCGGTAGCTGTGACAGCGCTGTAAAGCGCGTCCTATGGTAAAGATATAAACAACCGTTTAGAGTACCGTTGGTTGAGACTAGCTGAGACGCCAGAAAGTCTGGTCGGTACCATTTTGAGTGTTTGTGCGTATGGCGCGTGCTTTGCTCGCCTTCCTAAGTGACACAAACGCACGTGCTGGGCTGCGGAGATCGTGCGCAGGGCTGTGAAAGTGTCAACAAATTTAGAATCGCCTCAAGAGTGGGCTGGCGTATCTAGAGTGTGCCGGCTACCTGACGAACGCGCATAACTCCGCACCGTTTGATGCTATTCGCATTAACGTAGATAATCATTCCCAAAGGATGGGTTCTGCTGATTTTTGAAGATACACTCTATGATTTAAAATTCCCAAGTGGCAGAAAATTAAAATAGGGCAATGTTATCACATAAGCGTAATCACCAGGCACAACTCCTTTAATGTGTTAAACTGTTGATTACTTTTTTTCTCAAGTTTATTTTACATCTAACCAAGAATAAATTCGGTCTAAACGGCGAAGGCTACTTCTTCAAGATAAATGATGAAAGTTTGTTCATATGCGGTGGTTCTCCATAAAAACAAATTGTAAAGCGAGTACTGCATATCAGTATATTGTTCTGACAACTATTTCCAATACAGAAATCAAATAATATACGTAGTTAATACCTACAAGCAGCGGGAACTTGTTTGCCTAGTGAATCCGAAATTCTAAGCAGCTCAAAAAGCAGCCCTAGCAGTATTGTGCACGCGTTATTCGCAATCCCTACTGCACCCGCTCTCAATAAGTAAATTTAAACATAACGTAGCAAAAAGAAATATTATGATACCAGTTCAATCTTGGAGTGAAATGCGATATTATTGGAGGTTTTGTGTCTGAGAGTAATAAATTGAATTTGCGCTTCAAAATTCTGGAATAGGACTGTATAATATTAGAAGCCTTGATTAACCTACAGAATAAATACAATTCTCGTATTCGTGTTTTTGAGACACGCTGTGGCGAGCGCAGTATGCTTATAATGGTATTCAAACAAGGGCAATGCGGGTATTTTTTGTCTCCTAAAAGAAAAGTGATACACCTGATTCATGGCAGTTTCGTTCAGTGAATATCTACACCAAAAGAATAGGATTCGTAACAACGTGTTTATAACTTCAAAATAGTTCATCTCAATTTAAGCCTGTTCCTTTTTATATAACGGCCAGGTTCGCTGTTATATCGGTAATAAAGCAAATAACAAGAACTATTTTTATTGATAGCTTTGAGATTTAGCTTAACAAACTAAATAAAGAAAATTTAAGTTGTTAGAAGCGAAACATATTTTTTCGCATCGGTGTCCTAACGATCTACCTTCCCGAAGAAATATTTCAGGTAAAAACATAGCTGTAAAAGTGATAAAACACAGCGGGCTCTGCAATCTGTTACATTTTTCTGAAACCATTGTGATTAAATACACAAAAATTATGTTATGCGGTTTCTTCAGAGGCAATACTTAGTTATGAGCGCTGTCCTCGAAAACCGAAGAGTGCTCAATTTCAATGCAGAACACGCGAGGTGTCTAGTTAGGTTAGCAACAATTTGAATGTTCGCTCTTCCACATACGAGGGTGATTCAATAAATAAGGTGAATTTTTTTGTGTAAGGACTTCTAATACAGATAGAAGCTTACTTTTTTTTTTTTATTATTTTACTACTGTTCCACATGAATTTAATTTGTTATGCAGATTAAAAAAAAACTGTTGAATTTTACCGAGTAACAAAGATGGCCGACCAAGAAGCATGCTCCAGGATTGAACAGCGGTCAGTTATCAAGTTCTTGGTTGCTGAAGGGTGCAAATTCGTTGAAATTCATAAGAGAATGTCAACTGTGTATGGTGCCATATGTTTCAGCCAAGAAAAGATGTCTGCAAGTGGGCTAAAAGCGTTCACGAGAGGCACGAAGTTTGAAAGTGACGATGGAGTCCAAAGTGTTGTGAGCGACTGGCTGAGACATCAGTCGTAAGATTTTACGCTGAGGGAATACGGAAGCTTGTGCACAGATGGGAAAAGTGTGTGACAGTGCTGGGAGACTACGCAGAAAAATAAAAAATGTAAGCTTCTATCTGTATTAGAAGTCCTTATACAAAAAAAATCACCTTATTTATTGAATCACCCTCGTATATGTAAAAGTATCTCGCGGTTAAACATACGGCTTCTTTCCCGTGCGCAAATTGAAATTTCTTTCTGTAATTGAGGGCTCGCATATATCTTGAAAGGTGTCTCCAGATTGATATGCAGTACGAACCCTGTGGCCAGTATACATTCGGTCCTCAATGCATAGATGATCCAACATACAAAAAACTCATGGGGATATGAATTCGGGATTGGACAGGCTCTGAGGCGGCAGCGGACATGCGAAGTGACCGACAAAACTAGCCAATTGAGACACTGAGCTTTTCTCTTAATTTGCTCTTGCAGATTAAGGTAGAGACATTTAAAGTTACTCTTTGCACATAAAAGCATTCAATCCCACCAAGGTCTTTGATTGCGTAATACACCATAAAAAAGGGAAAAGTGACGCTGGTACGTCTCAGCTACATTCGGCTTATAGTACACTACGTGCTTTCATAGAGGTGAGGCGATGAAACTGCTAATTTACTTTAAAAAATTGTGCATGGTAGCATCTCTCTATATAAAAACGTTTCGTATTAGAAAGGCACGTCAACGCATCTTATTAAAAAAAAAGAAAAACTAATTAGGAAGCTCGAAACGTGAAGGGTATGCGTTTCGTCTATGTCCTCGTCCATCTGTATTTCTGTACGCGCGTGTGTGCTGTGTGTGTTTTGTTTTATGTAGGTATTGTTGTATCACCCAGAAAAAACTGTCTATTTTGCCTTCTCTTTCTACCTTTTATGGTCGTTTCCCATTTTACGCTGCTCTTTAATTAAAGCTCGCGAACCCAACAGGCAAATTTACTCGCTGGGGTGCGGCATAAAAAGCATTTGTAGAGTTCTCACTATCTTCAACCTTGTCCCCTAACAACCCGATGTCGCATGATCTTTATCACAAGCGATTGTTTTGATTTTATATATAAATATTTTTGGATAAAACTCGAACAAACCAGAACGTGAATGGCTCTTAATTGAGCATTTCTCCAGAATATGCCTTTTGATTTCGTTCACAAACTTAGATATTGACACATCGCACGAATTTGGCTCAATTCTGATAAAAATCGGCCTGCAAAATTGCTCCTTTAAACCACAACAATCCTAAGCCCTAGAACGAAAAAAAAAATTAGCATTCTTCAGGTAAATTTATTAATCTCTAATGACTCAGAGGACGTCATTTGGTGATACTGTAAAATTTATTGCAATAACTACAATATGCATTTTTCTTATTCTACAAGTTTTATCTTCCTATTCATATGCAGAAACAGGTCTGTAGCGAATTTTAGAAAGCTAAAACTGACAAAGAAGTGAGCGTAATTGCGTTTGGTGGATGTTAACGATATCAATCTTTCACACCGTTTTCTTTTTTCCTCTCAGTCTTAGGAATATTTAGCGATTCCACATGTACGCGAACTTTTGACTCACGCGAGACTTGTAAGGAAGAGGCCCGTTCACACGCTTTTGACTTTTTAGAACCGTGTGCCTTGAAACCTCTTAAAATTTCTTACGACAAAAGAACAGACTGGCGTCACCTATCGGGTAGCCATGGGACACTTGGCGGTCCTGTACTTGTTCAATTTTTTCGCGTATAATTTTTTTTTGTTGCTCGAGACACTTTTGTTAGCGGTATAAACAACCATTTTCTACGGGTGGTACGCACATTTTATCTCACAAATATTACAAAATCTTTGCTCTAGTGAAATGCAGTTTTAAGGACACTTCATAGATGATACCAGCGTGGCAGTGTGTTTTCTCGTCATAAGACATTTTTAGAGGTTTAAAAGCACCATGTCATAAGGTGTCGCAGGTGTGTGAACCGGCTTTTGGATCCTATTTTGGGGAAATTTCGATGTGCCTATAGCACAACTAAGATTTAGTAACTCCGTGTACCCAATGGAAAACATTAGTGATTATACATGTAGAGCCCGATACAACACAAGTAACATATATAACCATCGCTCAAATAAATATTTACAATTAAACATATGACAGTGTCTTTGTATGTGAACTGTTTGTGAGTTATGGATATTTTCTACTAAAATTTGGTGTTACCCAATACCGAAATTAGCAAAAAGAAAGCATAAAACACAAAAAGACTAGTGTATTCATTGCGGAAGATTAGACTTAAAGGGTAACTGCAAAGAAAAAAGTGTTTTTTATAAACAGCTTAATTGGGACAAGCATGTCACAAAAGAAATCTTCCGTGAAAAAACACTTTTTTTAGCAATATTTACGCCACAGGACGTAATTTAGTCGCAGTCACAACCTCTCGACATTTGAAACTCCCGCTCTTTCGACGCGCGTAGAGTGGCTGTTATACGTCACTCCGTGACGTATGGCAACTCCGTGACGTTTAATACCAACTTTGTGGCGCGCGATTTGAAGCGGACGAAATAGCCGCCAACCAAAATGAGTCCCGCGCCATAAATATTGCTGTAAAACATTTTGTTTTTGTTGAGAAATTTGTTTTTTGACATGCTTGTCCCAATTAGGCTGTTTAAAAATGCACTTTTTTTTCTTTTGCAGTTACCCTATCTGTTTTAAATAAACCGACACCTACTTGCCATACTTCGGTGCGAGCAGGAAACAAACGGTTTCATGGTCAACAATTTGAATAACAGTCCATTGAATCAATAAAACCATATAATAATCAAGAAAACAAACAGAACAAACAAACGCAGCACCTTCACTGATACGTGCTGTGAATAAGAACTCTGAATGTTTACAAAAAAATATTGAACAAAAAATGAATGGGAGGACTAAACTGTTATTGGCGTATATTCTGGGCTCAAGGACGCTGAAATGAAACGTTCTAAACGTAATGTCAAAGTGTTGAAGATGTGTACACATTACCTTTTAAGATAATCGTGCTTCAAGGAGGTAAAGCGACACTAGATGTCATTTCATGATTTTTCTAAGATTGTTACTTTAATGTGAAAGTAATAACTATCCCATGAAGCGGAGCCGGCGGCGTCTGTAACCGCAAGAGCACGCGAAAGAAATGCCCATTTTCCCATTGGCTGAGCAAAACGGCTCCTAAAAAATCAGCAGAACCCATCCTTTGGGAATGATTATCTACGTTAATGCGAATCGCATCAAACGGTGCGGAGTTATGCGCGTTCGTCAGGTGGCCGGCACACTCTAGATACGCCAGCCCACTCTTGAGGCGATTCTAAATTTGTTGACACTTTCACAGCCCTGCGCACGATCTCCGCAGCCCAGCACCTGCGTTTGTGTCACTTAGGAAGGCGAGCAAAGCACGCGCCATACGCACAAACACTCAAAATGGTACCGACCAGACTTTCTAGCGTCTCAGCTAGTCTCAACCAACGGTACTCTAAAAGGTTGTTTATATCTTTACCATAGGACGCGCTTTACAGCGCTGTCACAGCTACCGGCGCGCGCGCGTTCCATGCACGAGGGCTCATTCCGCTCTCGTGAGGCTGAGCACGGCCGCTACATCACCCTCTCCCGAGCGCGGGAGAGGGTGAGCTAGCGGCCGTGCTCAGCCTCACGAGAGCGGAATGAGCCCTGTGCATGGAACGCGCGCACCGGTAGCTGTGACAGCGCTGTAAAGCGCGTCCTATGGTAAAGATATAAACAACCGTTTAGAGTGCGTTGAATGGCTGCCTTCATAGCTCTGTGGTTAGCGCGTCTGCCTGCTGATCAAAGGGTCAACGGTTCGAATCCCAGCCGGCGCCGGTCTTTTTTATTTATTTATCGACCCGCGGCGTAAGAGGTTAGATAGCCAGATAGATACATAGACGAAAAGTGCGTGAAGTAGCCAAAGAATGCTATTCGCATTAAAATGATATTCGCATTAATAGCCATTGGCGGCCGCTTCACGAGAGCGCGCGCTCGGCTGCCGGCCCCAACCTCGGCAGTAGCGAAACGTGGCCGTCCACGCCAGTACGCCGCAGAGTAACTAAGGGAGCGGAAGAACGACATTCATGCTTTCGCATTCACAACTCATAAGAACTGCTTCCTAAAAAAAAAAAATGTACGGTCCAATTTTTTTACAGCATTTAGAAACAATTGTTTTTTTCACAAAATGGGAATGCGAAAACAGACACTTAACACCAAAACCCGAACCGAAAGATCTCTGGAGAACAGGGTTTAATACCTACCAAATCCAACACCTAGATTGAATCCCGACTTTCTCTCTATCCCTGTCTCAACTGACCTCTTACGGCTTTTCAAAGAATTTCTCTTTCGCTACCTCGACACAATTACTGATACAATGAAGTTTATATAGACTCTTCTTTGTCATTTAATATATATACATGTCAATAACATTGTAAACGCCTCTTTCCGTACGGTGGGTGTCATATTCCCCTTACGTAATGCCCTCAAGGGCCCTTAAGGTTCAATAAATGAAATAAATGAAATGAAATATCCAGAATTACACGTGAGTTTTCCTCGTCGGCCTGTATTATGCAGTTATACTTTTAGTTAATTAGGTATAAGCTAGAGCTTTCTTCTGTTGTGTGGAATTCTATTGGGATTCGACCAAGATTCGATTCAAAATGTCCAGAAACATCTTTTGAATTTTTCGCGACCGGTATGTCGGTCACACTGTTTACTTTAAATCTAGAAGACTTTGATAACGATAAAATTATTCTACTTTGAGTGCCATAGACGACGCGACAGAGATCTCATATTTTTGTTCAAATGTCTTCACGGAGTCCTTGGTTGCTCTGACCCAACTTCAGCGATAAATGTCCATGTTCCGAGTAGATTTTGGCGAATTTCTCTTTCATTTTATGTCAATCAATTCTTCCAAACCTGCTCCATGACACGGATTCAGACTTTGTATAATACTTTCGAAGCTTCCTGCATTGACGTTTTTAACCCATCTTTTGCAGCGTTTAAGTTTTCTCTTGTCAATCTGTAGAATTATTTTTTATTTTTGCTTTCAGTTAAAACGTTTCTTATGTCGTGCATACATAACTTGAAGGTTTCCGAAGTTTTTAGAAGTACGGTTAAGCGATATTGAGTGATAAGAGATACATCCCACACATGCTTCATAGTTATTTTATTTGTAAGTATTGGTTGCAAAACATAGGCTTCAAATTTAAACGTATACTGTAAACTACTTAATTTTTGCCAGAACATAATTTTCGCGAATTTCGCGAATTACCTACAATTCGCGAAAAATAGGTCCTGCGAACAATTTCGGTGTAATATAGACACTCTGGAATCTATATTGAGTATCCCACAGCGTCGCGACAGTTAGAACCCGCGAATTATTCCAAAACTTCAGTTCTGACCTTAATCGTGAAACTTTGAGCCCACAAAAAACAAGTCGTTTACTGCATTTATGCTTGAAGAAATCTAAACTTCCTTGGGATATACAAAAGAAGCTGTACAATATTTGAATTAAGGCACTCAAGTTCATTATATTCTCATAAAATTTGCAATGTAACTGTGATCGTCATGAGTGAACTACGCGTGCTTACTTTATGCTTAACGTCAAGTTGAATAAATAATTCCTAACTCGTGATGTTTTGGAACCTGTTCTTAAGGTAGGGATTGGTGCGCAGGGCTCTGCGGAAAAACCGGCTACAAGAACATGCTACACTTTTTTTTAGCCAGCATGCTTATAGGAGGGCACTACAAAGCATGTGGCGATAACAAAATTACCAGGTTTTAGTGTCCCATAGAATTCGTTATCTCGAGTTTTGGTCTGCTCATACTAAATATTGAATTGCGATACGTCCAAACGACGGAAAAAGGTACAGACAGAAATTCGCATTGTTTATGTTTTACGGTGTTTTTAATCGTTTTGTTAATTGCCAGTATTTGAACTGATTCTTGGACTGTTGCAAAACAAATCGCATTTAGAAAAAAAGAAACGGCCTTAAGCATATTTTGTGCGCTTTCCAGTTTATTCGAGCACATTTGTTTACTGTACTAGGAAAAATAGCACTCCGCCTAACACTTCGCTTTTCACGACAAAAAAAAAAAAAACTTGTGCCCAACGGAGTCAGACGGCTTTTGAACACCAAATATTTCAGCCAATATCCGTAAATCTTGGCAGGCACCGGGGGCGCTAAAACTGGAGGGTATTGTAAACTGTTCTTCTTCTTTTTTAAATTCGGGGCACAATTTTATTGCGGTGACCAACCCATGTCTTTTCCGATGACATTCTTAATGTAATTTACGCTCTAGGTTGCGTTCAACGAAAATAACGTCCAGTATCAGACACGTCTTTCCGAAATGAGCGTTGCCCACGTCATGACGAACGACATTTGATGACAGCGTTGCTTCCTTGTTCAAGGGTAAGGCGGCGTCGTATCCTTTCTTTTTCTGTCAGTGAGGATAAAACGAAAAAAAAAATCTAGGAAGCTTTTTTTATGTTTGTGCGTAAAGATGAAGGCTTATAAGAGAAGCGTAGGTCAATGATAAACCTAAGAAAGCCCTTCTCGATAGACCGCGTCTTCAGAAGACCCGACTATCCTGATTACATTGTTTTTGTTTAGTTCCAATACCCTCTTAGTAAAAGTGTTCGCGTTTTTTTTTTCTTTTTGTCCTATAAGGGACAATGACGAGTGAGCACATTTGAACGGGGTTTTCTCGAATACAGCTACTTTTTTTGTCTCTGGATGCAGTCCTGCGAACCGTGTATGTTTGCGTTTTTGATCCGCTGCAATGTCACCAAAGAAAAAGAAGAGAAAAAGAAATTTTATTTACAAAGATTAGTAAACGCAGGTTTGTTTTGTTTAGCACAGAAAGCAATTAATTACCTGATAATGAGCAAAGATGATCTGGAATACAATTCCATTTCTCAAAAAAAAAGCGTTATGATTGAGTTGACTTTTTTAATCGTACTAAACGATTAATAATACCGTAGATAAAACTCGTTTTCTCACAATATCTTTCGGAATAATAACTGACCTGCGCGATTGCCACCTCTATATGGATGTTTTCATCTCAACTCAGGCACGGTTTTAAGGTCGAATTTAAATTTTGATAACAAAATATATGTTTTGGCAGCATTCTTAAAATGAAAGGCAGCGTAAATAGCAAGCTTGGCGGATTTTTGTTTGTTTTTAAGTTATTTTTATTGAAGCGGCCGAGACGAGAACTGACGTTTCTTCAGCCTGTCGGAGATGGCACGTTTGACAACTTGCCATTTTGTCACTTTTCAAGCTATTGCCCTAGAACTCCTTGGTGACAATATGAAAATAGCTTTCATTGAACTATTAAAACAAAAAAATGCATAGGAATATGAAAAAAAATGTCGAACTGTGTCTTCTTGCTTGTTTTTGGCGAAGTTTAGCAATTTTTTGCGCCTTACCTTTTTAAGTTATTTTAATGAACTATTATCATAAGAAAGCCTAAACGTAGTTTTTTTTTATTTTATATTCTTGTATGTAAAAGATATAATTTGCTACATAGATTTGAATTAGTCAATATTTCAAAAATCTTGCGCATTCGGATTCAAATTTCTTAATAACTAAATTTTTAATTTCCTTCATTGTTTAGTAGGAGTAATGTGTGATAGCGGATTATTATAATGTATAAACAGAAAGCGCAGTATATTGTTCGTATGTCCGCAATTGAAGCTTGAATACTGTAAAATGAGCGTTGTGAATGAGCCTTCGCATGGGTGCTAGATTGGCGAAAATTATGGCATCGATATGATTAATGACCGAATAACAATATTTACGCTCAACTTTATTCGTAAATGGGACTGGAATAATACGTATTGCGTTATAACATTTTTCAATGAGGTTGTTACAATACTACACTATGTAAAGAGACAAAAAATGCATTGCATAAAATGCTCCACAAGTGAAAGGACATATCAAATGGTAAAATTATACGTAACCGCTGTCATGGCAAAACAATGGCAGCGGTGCCTGAACGTGCACGAACACCTTAAAGAAACTTACATAATTTCCTGCTCGCTAATTTAAATTTAAATTTCCTTTGTAGTAATAAACGTGCCGGTAACCATCAACAGACTTTGTAATCCGTTGATGTCGTTCCAGCGATCACAGTGATGGCCTCACCGAAAACGTTCGATTGAGCAGTTCCCTTATTCTATATCAATTGCGAGGTAACAAGACATACATAAAGACAAACATACCGAGAGTCTTTTTTTTCTTTTTTGTTCTCTAGATTGAAAAGGAAACTGAAGAGGTTATTGCATTCCAAAAGAGCCTCACATTAGAAGTCGGCTCCATATAGTGGGCATGAGTCAAGTTAATTTTTTTATTTAATTCGTGTGAGCGACGAACTAATTAATTTTCATTGTACTCACACTACTTTCGAATTTTCGAGGAACTCTATATCTATCAGCGTAAAAATGAAAGGGTACGGCCAACTTTCATCAACTGGGCAGCTTTTAAGCTAGTTGTATATCTGAATCAGTGCAACCAAAGACCAATATGAATGCTGCGAAGGCCATATTAATTAACCCCGTCACTTCGTACATCCCACTCAGGTGCCTTCTATGTGCCTTAGGAAGATATCCGTACGCGAGACTTTTTCCGTAATCTAATGACATTATTACTTCGCATTCGAGGCCCTAACGATGATCTCTAACTTCCAAGACTACATCTATAATAGTCCGTGCAAAAACGTCGGTTCATCCGCCGATCATGGTAGAGCCTAAGAATGATCGTGCGACTTCTTTTCTCAAGAGCACTCGTTCGATCAATTCTAGCAATGCACTAAAAAGGCTCTTCTAATCGCAAGACAATCAATGTGGCACATTAAATATTTGACATTCAACATGATGTGAGCATGGCCAATGTCGGGTTTAGTGTCATAATGCATTCCTAATTTTATTTTATTTTTTTCGGGGGGGGGGGGATTTAAATATTTAAACTGGCATGTAATTTGTCGTCACTTATTCTGTAACTACGTGGTCAATAAGTAAGTCCAGGGTTAGAAATGCACTTCCTGACAGCTGTGAGGAAGGTAAATGAAAGTTATATCTTAGACTTTAGATGTAGATTGTAATTTAAAAAAAAATGTTTAATTACCTAGAAAAACAAAAACAAAAACTGGCGAAGCTTTTTTTTTGCTTTGAAGTTGCTTTCTGTTTTTTGATGTATTATACCAAAGCGATATTACATGCACTTTTGCATAAGCCGAGAAGTTTTTAGCATGAATGAACGAATCCACTTCGACTCTTTGAGTGCGCCATCAAGAAACTCTAGGAGGGGCCAATCCCACGCTTCAGTTCTAAATTTTGGGAATAAATGAGGTCTAGTAAGTGATGCCCTTGTTGCCAAAGTGTACACTCTAAGAATAAAGATGGTCTCAAGGGACTAACGGCAGCATTGTTTGTCCTTTGAAGTCCCATTTGCTCCCCGAAGAGACCATCTGGTTCGAGCTAGGTACCGTGCGCAAAAGCGGAGGACTGACTGCACTCAACCGGGACTAACCGAGAGGAGTGCGGGAGCAAAATCAGCCGTTAGTCCTGCTAAGACCGGAAGCATCTGTATGATTTTGCCCCCAAAGGCAAACCGAATGCCTTCCTGGAAGGCAGCTAATACGCGTAGTTCGCTCGTCTTGTAGATCGGCGCGACTCAGCAGCCAGCATGACTGAAAGCGTTAACCGAGTTTGGACGAAACTTGCGAATATCTTTAAAGGAACACTGACACTCCAAACAATATTTTGTTTATTTTTTGTTAGGCGATACATTATGGTGTCAGAAGACTACCCAATCAATATTTTGCTACAGCGTCACGCATAATGTAATGAAGTCAAAAAACGCAACTGCTGGGAACCGAAACCGAAACTGAACCGGGGAGGAAGAAGAAATAGACGAGAAAGTTACCGAAAATCACGTGGCTGTGCAACTTTCTTTTTGTTTTTCATTCAACGTATTTTTAGTATTTTAGAAGCCACAAAATATGGGTATCATATTTTTTGTCTATTTTTAGTGTTGAGTGCGTGCCTTCGATGACCCACGACTTTGATTATATTTTGTGGTTGTGTCTAAACCATACAAAACGGCTTGTGACCACGGAGAAGAGAGTGAGCGCGACTCAAACTGACCGGTTCTCGACCGACGGTTTTCGGGCGGAACGATAACTAATTTCGAGACAAAAATTGTGTTCTGGATAGTTAAAATCTAATGTATCATGTGCAAATAAAAATCTTGGCGAGCTTAAATACCCTGTTAGTGTCCCTTTAATCTGAAACAATCGTTCAGCCATTACGTGGTACACTGACCTTCGCGCTGTGAGTGAATGCGGGTTAACGATTATGTTAACTCGCATTGACTTAACTCTCTCGTCAACAATAATGTGTTGACATTTGACAAGTCCCATTGACGTGATCTGCCCTCGCGTAAACATAATATTTTTATCCAAACGTAATATTTCTGAATACTAACACATTCATGTTTTGTTTCGAATTAAACTTGAAGAGTCTGTAGAAGACGCGCTTTAATCTTTGAACTCTCGCAGTCACAGTAAAGCGCCACCTCAATCGCTAATACAGAGTTTTTGAAAACGATTCGAGACTCGTTTCTGCGTCTCCCCGTGACTCACTTTTCTGGGTAGTCTCATGCCGAACTCCAAATTTGCGATGACTCACCTAATGCACAGCAAGTTCCACACAGAATGCACATTCAGGGACACTATCCAGGCGCCTTCATGTCTTCGTCGCTGTTTCACATAACATTACAGATCAGCAAACGAAGAAGGAACTCAACGCACCCGGAACGTCAGCCATTGCAACGCCGTGCCCGTAGCCGTAACAAGACAAATGCAAACTAAAAAAAAAAAAAAAGGATTCCCAGCGAACTTTATTTACGAAGTTCTATAATGCAGGAAATGCATTATAGGTTACGGACATTAATTTTCCCGCCAAATTCAGCCGGCAAACTGATTGGAATAAAGGTCGCGTGGCATCAATTCTCCCACCAATTTAGAGGGGAAACTAAACTCGTGTACCAGTTACGTGACATGAATACTCCTGTCAAATTCAATGGGGAAATTGAAGGGTCACGTGACACAAATTTCCCCGCCAAATTTAGCGGGGACACTGAATTGGTATTTTCGCCTCGATATCGAACAGAGTCACCACCGTGCGGCCGATGCTGGAAACACTACGTGTATGTATACCGCCGCGCGTTGTCTGCTCTCGGGGCACATTGAAGCATGGATCTTCGCGACAATGAAGGCTCGTTTTTGGGTAAGCTGCGCTATTTACGTTGTGAATGCTTGTTTCTTGGAAAGTATTGTATCGTTACACAAGTGTGGAAATACGCGAAGGCAAGGAGTGCCTTCGCGTATTCCGCTGTATCGCTGTCTCAGCATTACTTACGTAATGTTGATACAGCGGTTGGTGTTGTGATGCGGTTCTTTGTTTCAGTTCCAAGACCATTGCTACTATCATGCAGTAGATTGCCGACGGAAAGGGGTGACTTGTCGAAGGCGAGCAACTTGTGAATGCCGAAAAAATTGTTGAGTGCAGCGTTGTGGTCCCAACGACCACGTCGACGAGCGTACACGTGCGGAGTTACGTGAGGCAGTCGTCGACTCTCAGCCAAGATCCCCACAGTGTGAATCTGCAACTAACGAACGGTGCCACGATTGACGAACTTTCGTGCACTTTCCCTCCAGGGTAACTGTTGCATGTAACTCCAACCGCCGGAAACGTCCTTGAGGGAATCGCACAATTCGTCATCCCGATTGTTTTAAACGCTGCATATGTAAAACCCTTTATTTTTGCGATTCCAATTATTCTCAAATTTGGCGTAGGAACCGATTCGCGGCCGCTAACTTTCGTGTATTCTAGAGACTTGAATTGTGGCCTGAAAACAACAGAGGTATTCGCGTGCCTTTTCTTTTTCGATAATTTTGTTATTCTCAGAAATGGGGGGCTCGCGAAGGGTTTTGCGGAAGGCGCTCCAGTCACTTCGGAAAAAGAATGGCTCTAGCTTCGTGCGTAGCACCTATGTCCTTTAGTAAGCTATTAACGTTAGATGTAATCATTCCGTTTTCATGTAGCGTGAATTACCATTGAAATAGCTTTTTTCATGCAAAGTGGTACGAAACCTCCGTCTCGCGGAGGGTAAGCAAAATTCACGGAGTGTAAAAAAGCAGTTGATTAAGCTCAATAGTTTTTGTTGCTCCTTCGGTAGATAGACCAGTTCCACTTACATCAGTTGTCATGCATCGTTGGTTTGAAGTCTTTGGCTGTAAAATGTTTCGAGCAAACCATCGCGTGAATCAGATCTCAACTTCGAGGGTCACTCTCTTCAGCCCGCCGGCCGCTGGATATCGTTCAAAAATGACCCCCATTTCGGTGCATTAGGTATTGCACTGAGGCAGTGAACAGTATGTGATCATTTTTCGTTGAAATTTCTTTCACAGTGATAGTGTACGAGGAAATGAACGCGATACTCTGTAGGTTCTTGGCCGTGACCACAGGTAGCCTATGGGGCAGCCATCTTCCTATCCACACTTTGCTGATGATGAGAACGCGACAGTAGTGCCACCTTTAAGTTGATCTCGAGGCGAAAAGGTCACGTGACAAAACTTTTCCCGCCAAATATTGCGGGAAACTAAATTGGTCTATAGGTCATGACTCATGAGACATCAATTGCCCGCCAAATTTAGCGGGGAAACTGAATTGGTGTATAGGTCATGTGACTTAAATTGTTTAGCTAAATTTAGCAGGGGGAAACTGAATTCGCGTCTTGGTCACGTGAAGTCAATTTCCCCGCTAAATTCAGTGGAAAATGCACGCACGGACGGAGGGGAAAAAAAGGGGGGGGAGGGGGGTGCGTTGAAAAGCATTTTATGCTTAAAAAAAGGAACGCCAGAGAAAATTAGAAACGTTAAAAAAGGCCAAACAATTTCGAAAAAACAAACAAAAAAACAGCGCGTTTGCTTGCAAATAAAGAGCTCTGATTAGTTCTGTCTTGATGTCACGTGTCACCACTTCACTCGACGAGCGCGCCGGCGAGGGGAACGAACTGCGCCGTCTGCTATCTCGTCTGTCCGAATTGTTTCTGGACGCCATTTTGCTCTCCCTAAGCGTGATTGCAGGATTCGGTTTGGATTCCCGATGCTAAAGCGCAGTGCTTTAGCATCGGGCAAGTCACAAGTCAAGGCACTCGATAAAGGTATGTTGAAGTACTTGTGTTTACTATATGTGTTCATTATCTGATGATCGAGAAAGTGTTTTCAGTATGAGAGCGTTCTCGAGCTCACAAAGTGCACGCCATACTCCATTCGTTTTGGCACCATGGGTGCTGATTTTCGTATGTGGCACAGATGACGTGAGATTCGATTGTCTGCAGTTACCTCCTAAAAGAGAGTGAAATGTCAAGTTGAATTATGGCATATTTTTGTTTTGTAGACCCTGGTAGGTGCCTCTTGACCATATTAGAGACTTTTAGTCGACTGTACATTGAACTTTCGGGTTGCTAGCAGAAGCTCGTGCCGTCACCTTGACGCATAGGTTGAACACACGCCCGCTGGGTACGGTATGCTAAAACTTTCTAATATTGCACTGGTCAGCTACCTATGGATCATATGTTTTAGGTGAACCGTTGCAGCACTCACGCAGTCTACTTGTTATTTTATTATGAGTGTGTTATATCTCGCACCTTTGTTGAGCGATTCGGTATTTCACGATACCACTGTTAGTCATAATTCAAATCTTTCGCGAACAGGCATGTGCAGGCAAGAAGCTGACGGTGCCCCAAGATAGGGTGCTTGAACCACGACAGGTTTGAACAGACGTCGCAGCGTCTAAGTCATTGCCGGCGCAAGTGCAGCCTTCAGAATTCGGTCTTACCCTGAATTCTGCCGCTTAGGAAATTCGAATTTGATCATCATTGAATATCATGTAAGTACCTATACGAGGCAATGAAGCTACCTTTGATTAGAACTGGAACGTTTTGTTCCTGAGATTGCAGCATATTGGGCAATCGGTATGTCTGCGCGAGGAACATTTCTTCAGTGAGGCCTAATTTGTGAGGTACAACTTCTAGGTTAAGAGTACCAAAGGCAAGGGTTTAAAATTTAGTGGCTCGGGACCAATTATAAATGATTCACTTTTAGTCCAGGGTCTAAATGCAAGCGCGGGAAAATTTAGACGCAGGGTCTAAATGCAAGGGCGCAAAATTTAGTCCCATGTGTCTAAATGCAAGGACGCCAAATTTAGTCTCAAAGGTATAAATGCAAGGGTGCAAAGGTTAGTCCTAAGGTCCAAATTTTTAGGAACTGCGGGGAGAGGCGCAAAAGTTGCTCCCGTCCTTGTTTGCAACCCAGGGGACGAATGGTGGTGGCAATGCATTTGCTCCCCGGAGGGACTAAGTCCCGCATCCCTTTTTTAGAGTGTAGATGCAGCGTCCTAGCGAAGTTGTGCTCCTCATCTGCATACCGTACGTCTCTGCACACTAGCCACATTGTAGCGACACGATATTCGTTACAATGACGTTTTGTGGTTAGAGGTGCATTGATCGGTCGCATATCTTTGAATGCGCCGCCTTGGAACACTATCATAAACCGCCACAATACAAAATTTTAAAATATGCGCCCCACACCCTGCCGAAGGTAGTCGCAACTAGAACTGTATTGTGTGTTGCTTCATGGTCATGTTGCACTAATTAACTTAGAATGCGTTTTGTGTCTCCACAATGGGATCCCCATCGTGCGTAGCGTCTCATAAAAAAACCAAAAACATCTTAATGCAATTGTTTGTGCGGGAATGAAACGCAAAGTTCATATTTCTTGATGTCGCACTCCCAGCTTTGATCCTGCGATTTCGCGCCTCGTCGTTTCCTCAGAAACATGCTTTTTCTTGTTTCTCGTCATCCTCCACACTCTCCCACCACATGTGCATGAGCGCTCGCTGCCTTATAATGACATTCCAAATCCATTTTCAAGCGTATGCGGACAGCGGTTCGAAAAGGGAGCTTCCACGCTTTCTTCAATGCGTTTTCGCACTGGCCAATTCTCCTTCAACAATCCAGCATACGAAGATGTGTTACAGAAATTTGAGTTACGGGAAACTACAAGGAGCCAGCCATAGAACACATTTAAAAGCTTTGTAAGGCGTTGGGACTTTACTTTGAAATTAAATAAAGCGCACGCGCTTTACAAAGCAGACACAATTAGGGACGAATTATACTGTCATTTTCCTTACGACTTCCATATACCGTATTATCCGGGCTATAGTCCGCGGACTATACATGTTTAAAAGTTGAAATTTGAGGCTGTGCGGTTTATCTACACGTGCAGACTTAGCAGAACTTTTGTTTTTCAAGATCGTTCATTATGACGAGAGGTGATAGATTTTGTGATTGAAAGAGCATGTAAATGATGATTTACGCATAATGCAAGCTTCTTTGTGAGGTCATAAAGGAGAATATTGCTAAGGGGTTCCTCGTATGAGCAGCATTTCGTGTTGACTAAGCACCAGGTATGGACTCTGCACGGCGTACGGACTGCGCACCGGGTGCAAACTATCTGAGGAAACACTTTTTTTTCGACCTCAATTGGCTGCTGCGGACTATAGACCGGGTGCGGACCATAGCCCGGAAAATACGGTGGTAAGATTTACGACAGCCTCACTTAAAGGGTTGCTACGTTGATAATAAGACCATAGGAATAAAACCAAGTAGCTTTTAGTTTTAAAATTGTATCCAATCGGCTTTCACAACAATGCCCACTTTAATAAGAAAAAAAAAGTCCCATAAAAAAAAAGTGTTGAAACCTTTTATGTCTCTTTCTATAAATAGAAAGCGACCGCGTGCCCGAGTCTTCCGCTGAGGCTGTTATTGACCGTCTCCGCCTTCGTTCAACATTGACGCATTCGGTTCCCTGACAAATCCATTGAAGCTACACGGTTTTTCGCAAATTAAATTGTGTCTCTTTTGTGTCTAGTTTCGCGCGATGTAACATCGGAGGTGTGAATTACTCCGAATTTTCGAGGCCACTTACTAGAAGCGTAGGTTAGGTTTTCACATTCGAGACGAGTTTGCGAATTATAGCACGTACGGTCCTCTCCTTTCGGTTAGAAACCCTCTAATTTTTTGCGCAATTTTCCGACACTAGTTCCTTAATCACTTACTTTGAATTCAGTATACCTTACTTCGAGACTATTTAGCCATACCAACAGGTAATTTTATTTTTCGAACATATGTTTCCTATTGCATTGTGCCGCGCTTTGTATATTCACTATCGTAAGTCACTGCACAGCACAACTACTATTATAAAGTATTCATTTTTTGAACTTGCGCATTTTAAAGTTTTCTGAATATCCTAGTTACTAATAGTTTTGACCGGATTACGAGAAAATGCCACAGGCACAAGAGTCATGCTGCAGCCACGATTAAAACATTCCGCCTAACTCCGTACTTTCACCAAAAAACAGACGTTCGCATATAAGTGAAACATAATTTCGGTCAGCTTTGTTGTTTACAAAAAATTCTCAACTTCCGAACAGATGTATCCTATCACGTGAAAGGCTAAAAAAAAATTGCTCAAGTAAATAAATAAAACAACTTACCTTCAGCCAACATGCGGCACTGAACCGTGATCCAGAGAGCCAGAACCAGCGCCAGCCGCGTATTCCAAGGTTCAACGTTCGACAACACTCCCGTCCTCTCCACGATGCCGGCACGGCACACCGGAGGAGACACGGCGGTGCACATCACTTCCCAATAAACAAACTTCACCTGCGCCCACCTATTCTCTGACTCAATAAGCCGAAGAAAAGTAACGACAAGAACGACAACCACCAGGAGTGGGCGGCTCGAACCCTTAGACGCGAACTTCGAGACGGCGCAGCGCGGGATTCCCTCGGTGCTCCCGCCGCGAGCCGCGCGCGACGAGTGCGCGCAGCGAGTTTGCTCCGAGCGTGGTGGCACAACTCGGCGGCGTCGGCGTAGCTCGTCGCGCGGCCGGCTGGGGAGTCTGAGGCCGGCGTCCGCTGTTCGTGGATCGCGGTCCGTATCGACGCCGCCGGCAGCATCTGCAGTCTCGACCCCTGACTGAAACCCACGGCGAGAGGAGGCGGATCGGGGGAAAGAGGTTCTGCCACGCCGAGGCCCGTGGTGCCGGGTGCCATCGACGTTGTTTCGCGTCCCGGATACAGTTTTGCGGAAGCGCTTCCAACCAGCGGCTTGCTTCGGTGAGGACGATGTTCGGGAAGGAATATTCGTGGGAGGTACCGGATGTGCTGAGTTTCATGGGTGGTACTTTTAAAGGAATACTTCAACGAAATTTGAAATATACCCGTCATATTCAAACGTAGGTTGAGTATGATCCACACTATCCGTAAATGAAAATCGCACGTTTGTATTTCGAGCCTGGTGGCTGTATTTTTCGTTATAAACGGCCCACTCTGGCAAGCGCTCGGAGAACAGCCAGCGGAGACCACGTGACATTCAACGCAATCGTGACGTAGTTCGTCTCAGAACGAGCAAAGCTACGGCGAGGCTGACGTCGAAAGGATAACCTAGTCGTTCCAGTCACCGAAGCGGATGCTTTTGTGCAAATTTCGAGTGACGGGTTAATCTTCTATAATCTTATAGAGGGACAATAGCGACTTCTGGGTCACACAAAATAGATTCTCGGGAACAGGGGAGTTCCTCGTTTCCCTCTTCTCTCGTCTTGGCCGGGGGCGAGACAGTTACTGTCACTACCTCTCAAGGTTCCTAGACGGGCATTAGAAACGAGGCGTTAGCGACATCCCCCAGGTGCTCTTTGCTAATCGTTTAATTTGTTTTAAAATTCCTTTTCGTGACTTTTTTTAACAAAATATTGGTGTGCTCGATGTGATACTGCTCCTTTGAACACATATAAACCAAAAATAACCGCCGAATTTTCGTTGTAGTATCCCTTTAAGGCTTACTGTCCCGTTGCGCGAAAAAGCGCCGTCGTTGTGCGTGAAAGATGGCCATAAAAATACGTCATCAAGCACGCGCCGCTCATTCGTATGCTTAAGTACGACGCCGTGCTTGGCGTCGTCCTTGAGGTCGTCCTAGAGGTCGTTTAATAGGTGTCGTCCTTGAGGTCGTCCTAGAAGTCGTCCTCTAGGCGTTGTTCCCGACGACGTTCCCGACGTCGTTCTCGACGTCGTCCTCGAGGTCGTCCTGGAACTCGTCATAGACGTCGTTCTTGACGTCGTCCGAGAGGTCGTCCTAGAAGTTCTCTTCTACGCGTCATTCCTGACGTCGTCCTGGACGTCGCCCGTCCTACAGGTCCTCCTAGACGCCATCCTTGACGTCGTCCTCGTCGTAGGCCTAAAGGTCGTCCTAGACGCCGTACTTGACGTCGATCTCTAGGACGTCGTCCTCGTCGTCATCCTATACGTCGTCCTAAACTTTAATACATTACTGGAAAACATTTCTCCCGCGGGACTATAATACTTTCGCCTTCCTACACGTAAGCAGAATTAATTGTCCTCCTGTAATTTTTTTGTTTGTTTTTGTTTCGTTATAACTTGACGTGATCGAAAGCGAGCGTGTGCCCGAATCTTCCTCTGAGGCTGTCATTGTGCGTTAAATATGCGGCAATAAGTTTTGTTTTTGTTTTCACAGATGACCTGCCGTATTACTGTAAGGAATAGGAGATACAGATGCTGTCTAGAAGGTTTTTGCGCGACACAAGGGACAATCACAAGCGAGTAGACACGGGCTGCATCATGAACCAACTAGGCCAACAACAAGTTTTAATAGAGATACAGGTCACGCGACAACGTTCTAAAACACAAAAATTGTCTAAAAATTAATTGCATTATAATCCTCTTCAAACAAGGACACCAAACGTGATCTAGATAATCCCAACCTAAACTATAACTCCATTCTCCCTTAAACACTTTATAAATCTTAAGATTGAAGTACTGCTCCCTAGTTTAGAGGTTAAAATAGCTAAAAAACAAAGCGAAGAAGGAAAGACACCAACAGCACAGAGCGCTTTGTATTGCTGGTTTCTTTCCCCTGGTCGTTGTTGTTCTAGCACTTTTAACCTCTATACTATGATTCACCAACTAGGCCAAGTGCATGCACTTCTACTGCTTCCTACTTGCCTTAGCCGCAGCCGACACTACGATTCGGCTGAACCAATCCGCGCAAAATCTGGGCGCAATCACACTGCGTTACTGTTTTAGTCGGTTATAGCAGACGCCCAAAGGTGATGGGCACCATGACGAGACACTTTGGCTCTGCTTTATTGACTACATTGAGCCGCAGCGTTGGGGTTGCGATCAGACTTAAAGAGAAACATGTTTCAGGAGGATATCACACCGTAGGCGATCATCTGCTCCATTCGCTGATTCCCACTCATGACGAAATGAAAATATCGTGATTTCTTAAGCCCGTGGCGTTCTACCAGATGGCGATGTTGTGTGTTATTTTGGATCTCTTTTAAAATTGTAGCAATCGCGAGAATTATAACTTTTCACGAAATGGTCACATCTATGGTGGCATTCTCAGGGACTCTCGCGTCGGTTGTAATCTAAAGTACATGAAACGCAGTGATTGTATTCACGAAAAGAAGTAAACAAATGACAAGCAACTGGTCTCATGTAGTTATAAAAGTGCAACATGCCTGATTTCTGAGCATGGCGTTCATTAACTCAAATACATTAAGCAAATTACTTTTCTTGTACCTTATATATTATCGCTGCTTTTTAATTTTTATGTTGATTTGTAAACAGTGTATACTACGCATTACTGTGCTTAGCGGGGAAATAAGCCTGTTGTGTTTTTTAATAAAGATGTGAACCTTGATTCGTGTTAAGTGTCATTTTCGAGACAAAATGACTTGCGCCAGTACTATTGATATCGTACTACAGATAGCGTGGGTGGGTGTCAATAAGGATGCATTAGTTCGAGTTGTCTTTATCTCTGATCATCGTTCATTGAAAGAAGTCTAAACTTCAAGCAAAGTGATGTACATCTCCTATATATTTTCATGATCTGCTCCCTCTTTCTTACCTTAGCTCTAATATTTGTCTTTCTGTCATGCCCCCAAGCCTACTGCACTTCTAATTACTCGCGAAGTAGAAAAAAGGAATTGCGCCAATTTATCTCGACTTATGCGGAAAAAAATCCATTGTTTTCATTTTTTCTTTTCTTCTTGCAATCTTTATCTTTCTTTAGATCAATTTCACTTCACACAGTTATAAAGTCAAATCATAAAGGGTATATATTTTAACACACGACCTGATTAAGTGAATAACATTTCAGAAAAAATAACCGCATAAAAAAGGAATATAATGCTTGCAATAAAATTTCTCAGAAATGGCCTTAGGTAGAACACTTATGTTCATGTATGGCAAGTGTAGTTTTATGAAGAAACAAATCCAAGAAAAGTAAATAGCATTATTTTCTTGCACCGAGAGAAGAAGAAAAAAACTTGTTTGGCTTTGTTACTCACCGATGATACCACATTGGTAAAAACTTCAAACTCCAAGATGAACGCCCTAAAGAAAATCCAGCAGATTTAAGATAGTCACCAATAATATCAAAGGGAGAGAAAAACTTTAAAGCTTTTTCGAGATGAACACTTTAGAGCAGATCAGTCAGATCCGAGCATGTGTGGTAGTACTTTGAGTAGCAGCGTCAACCAGACTGTAAGTTCCCGTTTTTCTTCAGATACATAAGAGTAACACGTACGCATTTTATATTTTTTTAGAAAACTACACCTATCAGATTTGAGTATGAAGAATGCACGACCTAAAGACACACGCCTTTGGGATATTTTGACAGCAATTATTTCCTGGGTTTACTGGAGGTATTTTTCTTGTTACAACTGAACCCGGCAGAAAACATATCGTTACCGTACCAATAAAACAACCGATTTTGCTCACACCAGAGGAAACAGAGACTGTTCCGTCTTTAAAGTACGGCACTAGCATGTTTCAATTCGACCTACGTCTGCTTGAAAAAACGTTTGGGAAACATTCCCTGACAACAAATAAAAAAATGTGCAACCCAAGACCAGCAGAAATCAGGATCTACCGCACTGGCTATACAAGTTGCAACCCCAATGTTAAGTCGACCATCACTTAACGAGGCAAATCCTACAGAAAAAATAACAATAAAACAAATGTTAAAGATGAATCACCTTTTCTCTGTTCTTGCTATCAGTAAACTTGAAGAGATCAGCCACGCCGCGGTTTACCTAGGAAACTTGCCAGGCTTCGAATGACTTTGTAGTAAACGTTTCTGTGCTATTGGCTAACCTCACGCTTCTGTGTGCTAAAAGGACGCCCAAGTTCTTTGTTGTTCCGTTCTCGGCTAATAGCAATACATCATGGTTACCATGTAACTCACACAGTCTTAACATTCATGGTGGCGCACATGACCAAAATAAAATTGACCTTTACAGAAGAGAGTTATTACACGATTGTTCGCACGACGCTTGTTATTTTTTTTGTGAAGGTTTAAAAAACATAGGTTGCAACCACTGAGCTAGTTAAGATATAAAACTTCATGCGGATTTTTTAGTTGTCAAAGGTTTCTAGACACCTTGATTATGTCGAGGAAATAAAGTATAACAAGGTCAATTACGTGAAGTACAAATTATCTAAGAACAACGTCAAACCATAAAAAAAAACTAATAACGCTGAGCAAAAAAAACATCTGTAAATTTCCAATAAAATTAAAAAAGAAGAATATTTTTTTCACTACCCTATGCCTCGGTCACATAAAACTGCGGAGTTAGCACGAGTGACGACCTGCAGGCAAACAACATCGCGTATCTCTATAACTTCGACAACATTAAAACAAATATTAGCTACAATTCTCATGTGTAAATAAAGCTCTAGCCATCGTGCATAATCGTCTGTTTAACAGCGCCAACCAAAATGCGCCCGAACCTATCAAAGCGGTTCCCTAGTCACTTTGTTTACTTGTTGTTTAAATTCTTTTGATTTTGACTCGAATGCAGAGTAACCGCAAACCTCTATGCACCAACAGCTTTCGCCACTTTACAGGTCACATGAAAGTTGTTTTTTTTCTTTCCTATTCGTCTTTCTTTTTTGCGTCTCTTTTCAGAGTGATGGAAATGGTACAAGTGGACTGAAGCGCAGACGAATGAAGCGGAGACTACGGTCATCTTTTTTCAGATGCGCATCTTTTTCGGTTTCGTTAAAACGGCACATATATTTCCCAAAACCAGGTTTGGCAAAGCAGATGCGCCGAAACGTGCGGAAAACGAACCTCTGCTGAACGTGAGTGGCGAGGAAAGACCAGAGTTACATTTTATATCACCAAGAAAACCACAGTTGAAATATTAAGATAAAGTCCAAACTAATGCTTTGTAAAATTGCAAGTAAACGCCTTAGGCATTGATTTATTCGAATTACTAACTAAACGAAGCATTCGTGGCGTAATAAACACGGTTGTTTTGTTGTTTCCGGGCTGCTTACTTCAGAGCTGAAGAGCGTGATGTAGGCTGCGTTCGCAAATGGTAGTGCGCATGGTAGATCACTTAATCTTGTTTGTACGCTGTGGACTCAACTTTTCTACTCGTTGACGACAGGGAAGTTCAGCCCCAATTTAAATTTCTGTTTCTAATTACACTGAAAACTAAAGTTCATAAAAATATATTTTAGCAAATCAGATTAGCTACCTTTAATTTTCAATTAGAAGATCAACTTAACTGCACTTTAGCTTTACTGCTGAGGTTAAGGTGAAAAAGAAGCTGAGAAAAATTATCCTTTTAAATTACGCCTGACACTTCCATTTAAAAGTGGAGATTTATTCACTTCTTCGCAAATATTAGCACCCCGGTAATTTGTACAGCAATTTCTCTGAGTTTGCTTTTGTAATCCTGCTTTAGTTCTTTGTTTACATTTGCTGCGAAGGGAAGCACTACTGTGATGTGTAATGGAGCCCTTTTGCGACATTTACGTACTCCATTCAAATGATGAAGTTAAACTGTCCAGAAGTGTGAATAAAATTTGCAACAACCTATTTTTGCTTTCAATTTTTTAATCACGCTTCGAAGCACATGTATGCAGGTTTTTGAGTTTAGAAGTCTCATATTAAGGTGACGCCCCCTTGATATGTTAATAAAAATATTCTCGGTCGTACCGCTTTGCTAGCGACGGGTCCCTTTTTCATATAATATAAATTATTTAGATGATCGGAGTAATCAATAACGAACTGCTTCAAGGTTGTGTAACGGCAATTTTGTGGGGTTTCATACAAAGTAAGACAGGGACTTTGGTTCTACGTGTTGACGGCAGAGCCCGGAAAACGCTGTTGTTAAGTGCCTTTTTAGAATATATGTTATAATTATTTACCCAAGTGAAAGTATGCTCATGAATCTGCTATTATGGACAAATACCTACACCGACAGAGTATAGAGCAATCCGGCCGACTGACTAATGTCGCTACCAATGTTACCCTGCCACACAAAATAGTAAAACATAAAAAACAGGCTTTAAGAAATGTAACAAATTAAATGTGCTTTATGCGGATTAAAAAAACAAGTAAACTACGGCTTCACTTTATGTGGCTTGCGGCTAAACTTTTAACAATCACCATTGAAGCTTTAATGTCTTCAACGGGGCCTTGGTTTTGATTTTATACTTTAATGGTTCCAGCACATGTACGTAATTACTGACATTCCACTGAGAGAGCACCCCAGTTGAGGGCACGACTTATGAATAATCGATTCCGATTAATGGAAGTTTGCCACCCCACTGTTACAGATGAATGCCCGCCGTTTTGACAAGAAAGCGAGAAATGCCTTTCCGCAGCGCGATTAACTGATGGATTGCTCCCGCAGGTTGGACGTTTTTTTGATAAACGACGCATTCCTTCTGAACTTCACCGAAGACTCGCGGGCAGTCGAATGCACCACTGGCGTTTCTCGTAGCAGCGAAAACCGCAAATACGCTCCTATTTCCCGCTGCGGTAAAAGCGTTGCAGCGCGCCAAGGCTCGATGAAAGGAAATTGATCGATGGTGGTTCACGTTCGATGTAATTTTTCTTTCGCTTTCATTTACCTTGGTTTGCGAATTTTCTGTCGTACTGTTTAGCAACGTCTTGAATAACTAGTCTTCGTGCAAAAGTTGGGTTAAACAAAAATAAACGAAGAACACTGAAATGAGACAATCCCTTTCGTAGCTTTTACTACTAAGCGCACATGCAGGTGCGCTCTTGCAAAATAACTCAGGTTCTTATTCTGTGTTTTGGCGAAGGTCCGTTACGAAACGTGCCAACTGCTGCATTCAAGCCGCTTCTGTCCACGGTGTCTCCGACACGTTTTTAGGAAAACCAATGAACGTATAAGGCAACGATTTCTTCTTAGCCGAACGCCCTTGAGCAACCAGGTTATTAAGCTAGCGGTAGCGTTGCGAAAAATATGCAAGGTAACAGATTGTCTTGTCAAATTTATAACTTGTTATCTCGCGTAGAAAAAAGAAACATCGAAGTAACTTATACCCATAATGAAACGCTTCATTTTAAGAACAATGCGCTGTACTTATAAAAAATAATATATATATATATATATATATATATATATATATATATATATATATATATATATATATATATATATATATATATATATATATATATACAAGGGTGTTTCACGAAAGGTGGACAAATTCGATATTGCGAAAACTACGCGTCGCACCAAAAAAAGGCTTGTGTCGGTTTAATCCTGGGCCAGGGGCCTTTTTAGGAAAATTATTAAAGTCCGAGACAATTATATTGTTAATTATTTTTGCGTAATTAATTTTTTTATTATTGGGTTTAAGGGCATAGTTTCAATTAGAAAATTGCTCAGCATCGTCAAAAAACACTAAGTCTACAAATTGCAGAACGATAGAAAGCACGCGAAGCATTTTACGGCGTTCTGAAAAACCGTACAAATTCGACCGGTTTTTAAGTTTCGGTTTGTTATCGGAGCGCATCTCCGCCCCGGCAGCACCGCACCCCGTGGAGAGATAGTGCATCGAACCTCTGCTGCGCTGTCATCGCGCGACGCAGCAGAGGCTGGTTGCACTATTTCTCCACGGGGCGCGGTGCTGCCGGGGCGGAGATGCGCTCCGATAGCAAACCGAAACTTAAAAACCCGTCGAATTTGTACGGTTTTTCAGAAAGCCGTAAAATGCTTCGCGTGCCTTCGATCGTTCTGCAATTTGTTGATTTGGGGTTTTTCGACGACGCTGAGCAATTTTCTAATTGAAACTATGCCCTTAAACACAATAAGAAAAGTTAATTACGCGAAAATAATTAACAATTTAATTATCTCGGACTTCAATAATTTTCCTAAGTAGGCCCCTGGCCCAGGACCAAAAGACACAAGCATTTTTTTGTTGCGACGCGTAGTTCTCGCAATATCGAATTTGTCCACCTTTCGTGAAACACCCTGTATATATATATATATATATATATATATATATATATATATATATATATATATATATCAAGCATACTATAGAATAGCGGTTTTAGCAATTTTTCGTTTAGGTATGAGGCAGGCCTCAATGCACTCCGAAAATTAATCATTGATCGTACTTTAAAAGCTCCATGCGACAATGCTGGGCGGGAATGTTTCTCACTCTCACAAGCTTACTGGTACTAGTGAGACCCAAATACGCACGTTACGTCATTAACCAAAAAGCTTCTTCGTAGCCGCGTGACTTCAAGAATAAAATCGGACGTTTTCTTTCAGTCGCTCCTTCACAAAAATGTATCACAAAGTTGTGAAAATCGCATTTCTGTGGCGTTATCAACACTGTAATCACAGACATTTCTCCATTAAGCTTAGCGATTTGCGCGGTCACGTTACTTAAATGTGTTGAAACGACTAAGAAGTGTATCTTGTCAGCTCTATAACCTAAAAGTGTTCCTTCTGTTAGCAAGTAGAAGAATGCTCATGCACTCTTTGGAATATAGTGACCTTAGGTACGGTGTTACTCTAGTTTTTAACTGCTCTCGACAATGGCATGCCAGAATTTATAGCACTCTGAGGGGATGTTAAAAAGCGTTACATATGGTTCAACACGTTCAACTGATAACGTGTTTAGTTTACTCACATTGCCTTGTTTCTACTAGTTGTTTATTCAGACGGTCGTTTTTTGTCACTTTTGGTGCAGTGAATTTAAAACTGAGTGGTTGGCCCCACGTACATTTAGGAACACTACTCGCTATGAAATTTCTCGTATCAATACTCATTATGGGGTAAGCATTAGGTCATCATTTTACGTACCAAAGATTCTTAATGAACTACCAGACAACTTATTCTTAACTGATTCTAACCTTGGGCTCAAAACGAATCTGAAAAAGTTATTTCATGATACAACCAAGTGATAGATCTACAGTTGACATTTAGTGAGTATTGTTGCCTACTTCGTTTTATCCTGTTGTGACCTGCTCTTTCTGTAAGAATTGGGCTGTGCTGCCAGGTCATGCCACACAAGCCTCCCTTGGATAAGGCAGACCTGTATACGTATTTGTCTATTCCTATGAATAAAAGTTTTAATAATATATATTAATATTATTATTATTATTATTATTATTATTATTATTATTATTATTATTATTATTATTATTATTATTATTATTATTATTATTATTATTATTAAATACGGCGTATACAAGAGACACGAGTACTGTATTAGCTTCTGATTTTGACTTTTGGCAATCAATGCCTCGAAAGGTACTGTCGCTGCGATAATGGGAATAGCCGAACCTTGGCAGCTTGTGGAACTCACCGCGTGTCCTGTGCTTTGACAACCCCAGCGAGTGGCTATGATAAACATTCGCGTCATAAACTCTGTTCCAGATCACGTGCCCGCTTGTTCTGGCTGCAAGTCGAGTAAATAGAGACTGCTTTTTTTTCCCTTTTTCTTCGTAACTTTTTTTTAGCGACTGACTTCGCGTTTAAAAAATCTAGCGCGTGTTTCATGGGTTATGAATGTCCGGGAATAATTTCAAATATTATTCACTGAACGTTAAAAAAAAATTGTTGCATCGCCTTTTTAAGTAGACCCCAAGACCACCAAGAAATGAAATACCCCAAGACACCAAGAAATGAAATACAAGAGACTGGGCAAGCGCATTAATTGGAACAAAAACGCTCTTTTTTGGTACTAAAAAGCATTCGCATTAAAATACGGTGACACGTGTCTCTTTTCAGCCCGCAAGACATATCTTGTGAAAGTGTAATTTTGCGGTAACAGTTTTTAATCAAACGCTTTTAAGGACTACGTGAAGGAAGGGGTTTTACGGAACGCCATTTTGTTGGTCCTTGTTCGCAGTGCATGCACACAACAGCTACTCCTTATTGTATGCCAAGAAAAACTAACATGCTTGAATGAAACGTACGTTGTGCGTGCAGAATGCTGAATTCTTTCCAACATGAAATCTATTTTACTTAGGACAAAACTAATGACAAATTATTCTGAACCTTTGCTGCAAAAGACGACCAACACTAAGCCGTCCCGTGACTACTGTCTAGAGTCTGTTGTCTTACTAAATGCACAGGCCAACCTATTAGGCATATTACTTATTTTGCCTCATCGTTCGTCCTTCGGCGTCGTTCTTATAGCTTAATGCAATAATATTATTGGCTACGGAGCGACGATAGGATGCTCAGTAATCTCAACGCTCTGTGTTGGCTTGGCTTCCTTTCTTTGCTTTCTTGTTGTTTTCTTTATTTAAAATAACTTTTTTTTTAATTATTGGGTCTTGCTAAAAGTTTTCCGGGACTAAAAGTTCTGCAAGACAGAGCTCGGAGTCGCTGTTCGTAACCAGCAGGGCTCAGCGGAACTCCTTTTTGTGGGCGAACAGCCAGGCTCCGCGTACGCAAATTCTAAAGCTCGGGGGAATCCTAGAGGCACCGTGTCGGAATACTAATCGCTTGCCGCTTCCAGGCATGTAGAGCCGTCGCCGCTGCTTGCGAAGAAGCAGTGGTAACCGTTGCGAACGAGCAGTGGTAACCATTGCCAGGAGAACGAGCCCACTTTCGTATCTAATTTGAGGTCGAGGCAGAGCGAGAAACGATAAGGCTTCCGGGATGAAACATGGTCTTCCGGAGGATGAGGGGGATTTTCTTTGATCCCTCAGATACCAACGGTAGAAACTCATGAAGAGCTGGGGTAAACCAAATATGGCAAATAGTTGAATAGGGTAATAAATAAATTATAGCGAAAGACACGAGTGTAAAAGTACACACGCAGGTGATGAAATCGCCCCAAACTGCCTGCCTTTTGCGCTAACATATTCTCGAGGACGTCATATCCCGGTTTATGTTGAAGGTACTACGTGCGTTTCTGGCCTAGATTTCTAATGGTAACGAACGAACCAACATCGCATGTATGCAAAATATTGGAAGCTTTCTGGTGAGTCGAGAATTTACCAGAATTATTGTTTGTTCACCATGATATCTTTTGCCATTGGTCGGAGGCGGATAAGTGCAAGACGGTCACCAAGAAAGAATGGGGCGAGGAATTGTTCCAAAATACGTCGTCGGCGCTTCGAAACGTGAGGAGGAGCACGCCGTTCATAGAGAATTCCGAGGAAACGAGGGATGACGACCAGCCATGGGTGCACCGTCATCGCTTGAGCTCGGGGGTAGAGAGTAGCACGTGCGTTCGTTTGGGTTTAAACAAACACACCATCACGCCGAATACTCGGCCTTCCTGCAGGGAGTGTTTTTTTTTCTCTCCTATATTATCTATTCATTCAGTATTCATTAATTAACCCTTTAATCACCCGCGCCGAGCTGCACTCGTCATGGAAGGTTGCACAAATATCGCCGATGACGAGTCACACCCGTGCAGCCAAAATGATGGTTTCCTTTCACTGCCAAGCACGAGACAGGTCCGTCCATCGGTTTTAGTTTCAATTTTCAACACTGGAGGGCAGGAGAGGTCGAGCAAATATAGCGTGTTTCGGCCTTTGGCGCGTATCTAGCCTTGCAACAGTGATCAGAAATGGCAGCACGCTTGAATGGTGCCAGTGACGGCCCTCGGAAACGGGCTCTCTCTTGCGGCAGCTCGAACAGTCGCAACGATGAAGACATCAAATTTGTCTCTGAAAGTGAGTCGGACATAGATTTTGAATACGAAACGGACTTAGACGACCACCACAGTGACGAAGAAGACGACGCGCTGGGTTGTGTTCGAGTGTGGCAACGCGTAAACACTGAAAACCCGCCACCCGCGCCTCCGAGGTTTCCGTTTTGTGCAGTGCCTGGGATTCTGCGGGAACCGACTCACGAAAAAAACATTCTCGGCTGGTTGGAGGTTCTTTTTTCTTTTTTTTTGGGGGGGGGGGGGAGGGGACCTTGTCGATCTCTTTGTGGCAGAGACAAACCACTACGCGGTCCCGCATTTTGCAGCGCGGTGTTCTTCGTGGAAACCGGTGGACCGCGAAGAGGTGATGTCGACTTAGGAAACTTTGTTAACGCTAGTACGGAGAAACGTCTAGGCACTTGATCTTTTGTTACGGTGCCTATGTACAAATAAATACTTCGCATTTCAACAGGTGTTATTCTATTACTCTGATATGCACTGAGGGAAAGCTTCCATAAAAATCAACGTTTTCTTTTAAAAGCTTTGTGTTAATTCCAATCAGAAACCAATCAAGTATTGTATTTGCAAAATCAGAACGACATAAAAAAATAATTGTAAATAAAAGAATTTGGGAAAGTTTGTACATTTTTTTCGGAAATAACTTGGTAATTAAAGAGTTTAACCCGTTCGTTTGTTTGTTGCAGACCACGCGACCTTTACCTTACAAAAAAAGAGAACAAAAAAAACAACAGAAGACACGAGTGTGTTTTTTTTATTTTCTAGGTGCCCACGTAGTCGTGCATCCATGGTCGGCTCTGCTCCTGCACATTCGTGTCTCACCTACCGCGGTCACAGCCTATGGCTCTGCACAAAATAGCTGGCGGCCGCTGCGTGGTAAACAAAAACAAAAGAAAAGTTAAATGGTGTCGTATGTATCTATCAAACCGTCACATGCGGAAAGGACCGGCTCATCAAGCACTCGGCGCATCCCTGACACCGCAATAACTTTACTCCAAAGGAGGCAGGTGACAGTGCAACAGCGAAACTGTCGCACGGGCAGAAACAGCAACAACTAAATCGATGCATCACGGCAGCGGCGTCGTAGTCAGACTGGGGCCTAGTTCAGTCTATCGTGTTTTCTAAGGTACGCAGCCGAATCTCACGCCGTTTGAATCTGCCTGGCACACGCAGTCACGTCTTTCAGAATCGTTGCCTCAACGCCTCCTTCATTTTGCCCTGTTTTTTTGTACCACACTGAGGATGCACAAACTCAGGCCGGTGCAGCGTCGTATGGGGTATTCATCTAGCGCGCAGGCGTCGAACCTCCTACTTCTATGACGACGCCGCGCCATGCACCTACCCGGAATCTGAGTTACCTGCCGTTGCACTTCAATTATGCATTTAAAACAGTATAACTGAGATGATAACCCAGAGCTCATGAGGAGGGGGTGTCACTTTCCTATACACAGTGTTTCCAAACAAGCCCGCTTTTCCCACACCGGGTGTGGGCACTGCGCGTGCGCACAAACCGAATTCGAGAGGAGTGAAGTGTCTGCGCATGCGCAGTACCGACAGCAGCGCCACCACAGTGGCGTGACGTCAGTGAATTGAGTTGGTCTATACTCTGTCTCACTTTAAGTACGCCTGCAAACGACGCTACAATCCTTTGGAGCCAATCAAGCCGCGCCAAAAAGTGTATCCCTATAGGCCTTCTCTAAATTCGCTATTATCGACTGGACCAACCCCGCACGGTGAATGAACCTCGATCCTGCGCTTGTTCTGGTGCCCGATTGGTTGAGCCGGTGATGACGAACCCACAAGGGCAACGAGTGCCGTGAGGATACACTTTTGGGGATGTCTAATTTTGTGAGGCCCCAACGTGAGAAGGCGCGAGAGCTATGTGCTTGCTCGACTGGCGCGATGCTGACTGTCAGTGTGGTGGTGAACGAGATGAGATGTATACGTTTATACATCTCATCAATATCAACGAGATGAGATGCAATATATATATATATATATATATATATATATATATATATATATATATATATATGTATATATATATATGTATATGCAGCCGGCACTACGAGCTAATGGGGCCTATCAAGTAGCGAAAAAATCGTGAGTCACTGGGCCTCTTCTGTTTATAATTGGTCAGCGATGATAGAACCGCGTATATGAACATGAGGAACATTATGATGGTGCACTTTTGACGCTGTCTGATTGATTCATCAGCTCGTAACGTCGGCTGCGGCTGGACTTAACATGAAACGAACTACAGTGACTACGAGGACGTTGAATACATCCTCACAGAATATGATGTGCTTCGTGAATAAATTGGTTCTTTCGTAACTCGCAATGATTACATTTCTGCCTGGTGCGAGGGCACGTTGACGCGCTGTTTGGGTTCGTTAGCAGTCCAATCTCGACAAGGCACAATACGGCATTCAGCATCAATTTGCGAGCGACGAAGTGTAGATTTGACTGCGCTGGTCGCAGCCAAATCTACACTCTTCCCTCCCCCCCCCTTCCTCTCCCAAAAAGAAAAGAAGAAGAAAAAGACCACATGCTTTTTTATTACTTTTGGCGGCATTTTAAACATCTTCTTTTTCGCGTGTGACTGAATTCAGTAGCAGCAGCAGCCCCGCTCTCTCGTTGCACCTCCAAACGTAATTATCCGCGCGCGTGCATTTTCTTGTTGGTAGCTCAGTGCCCCGTGTTGCGCTTGTTATCATTTTGTTTTCCCGCGAAAGCAGCAAGAAGAAACGGCATTACAAGAGGGTACCCTGGCTGCAACTTGACTGATATCACGCGGATGTCGTGGCGTAAGGTGATTAATAGACGCTAAACTTCCGCTCATTAATTGCACTCTAAGAGCTCCGCGAATGAGCGACGCATGCACACTGAAAAAGGCCAATCGATTCGGTGAAGTAATGAAACCTTTTCTTCTGGAAGCACTTAAGGCATCGAAGGGAAAAGGAAGAGAACGCCTATAATTACACGCAGGAACGGATGTGTGAAGGGAACCGTGAATCGCAGCCCCGGCGACGACATCGGCAACATCGGAGACGGGTCGTTTAGTCTCCGTTATGCGAAAGAACAGAGACGCATTTTCTTTCTCTTTCTTTTAAATTTAAAGTTGACTTTACTATGGAAGATAGCAGAGTTTTAAATTCGATTAAAATAACTGAAAGGGTGCAAGCGCGGGATATCTAAGTTTTCGTTGTATGAAGATCTGACAAAAGAGGTGTAAAGGCACTCAGCATTCTTTATCATCCATTGAACTTTGTAGCCGACCGTTTACTTCTTTTGCTTTGACATATTCGATCACCTCATCCACATTGTATATGCAAACATGTTTTCAGTAGTTTCTATCAGATATTTGTTCTTATACAATATAAGTTTATAAAATGAAATTTAGATGGGGCATTATTGGGTAGCGACGGCGGCCCGCAGAAAACACAACCCAAAAGATCGCAAATAACGTTGTTTTTTTTCTGAGGGTTTTCACCTCGTTAAATTTAATACATGCAACTCGGAGTCGCTACTTGGACACTGGCAGCTCAAGAACCGCAAGTGGCGTCGCTTGTCGTCTTCACGCTTATTTCTTAGTGATCTGTTCTTTGGTATTCATATTTTCTAACGCCGTAATCTCGATGCCATGCGCTGCGATAATGAGATGCTAGGGAGTTGCCACGCTCTGCGTTTTTCAAGTTGTCCCAAACGATAAAATTATATAAACAATTAAAAAAACACTACACTATTATAATGCTTACATGCATAGACATTGTTTGTTCTATCTCAAAAAGTGTCTCAAAGATCACCTTCCGACGCCAGCCTTTTGTCACTTATACGCACATCTTCCACGAGGAGCTCCGATCTTTCCCTGGATGCCAGCATGGACCATCGCCAGTTCCGATGTCATACGGTGACGTCCATGGCATTCAGTCCATGGTTTCTGACGAATTTAGCACTAAACCGAGCCCTTCACGCGCACCTCTGCCTACTTTCCGCAAGTACACCCGCCAACACCGCTTAGTGCTTTCGACGCTTAGTGCTAGTGCTTACAACGCTTAGTGCTTTCAGAAATCAGAACTCCATATTGTGCACCGCCAAGACAAGCTATTCAAGCACGTCGCCGAACGGATATTTGGAGGACTGACGACAATCGACCGGAATGTTACTACTTCCACACGCCTGGTCACATCCTCGGGTACTGCCGGTGCTGCATAGATGAAAACAGCGCCCACAACAGCCCAACTCGTCAAAACCGGTATAACACTAACTCCGAAGATCGACCTTCATTCTACGACTACCTTCGCGTTGTTAACTCTGCTTCCCGCCCCTTCCGAACACGTCCCACACCCCCAGCTGATAACCCTGACGTTGAATGGCTTCTTCACGACCGCTCTCCCAGCCCCATTGCCCCAAGCTTCATCCCGCCGTGGTCGTTCATTGTCGCCCTATTCATCTCGTCGCCCCTCAGTTTCGCATCCATATGACGCCCTCCATTCTGCCCCCAAGCAGTCGAACTAAAAACAGCAGTCTGTAACTACAATGGAGTTCAGTTTGCATCTGCTCAATTTGTGGAAAACGCTTTTTTCTCGGACCGACGAATGTAATTGTGGAAGTTGGACGACATAGTACACGTTTGCCTTCAGTCAACACTGGAGAGGCAATTCCTGCATTCCAGATCACGTCCCAAAGGAGATGATGGAATCATGAATCATGGAACTATCTCAATCCTTCACACCAAAGCGAGAAACATTTGGACGCGCCACTTCCCGTTCTTTATACAGACGATTATTTGCTCCTACCACCTCGGTCGTCCGTTGCTGCAACTCTAATCTTGACGAACCCAGCCCAAAGATTGTTTGGTCTCATCGAACTTATCTATAACTCTTTCACAAAGAAAGAAATTGTCATTATGTATTCCTTCGCTACAATCACAGCCGAGAAACGCAACATCTGGATTCTGAACACGTCGACCCAACCCCAAGTGCTTGCCCGAGGTAGCCGCGTCACCGCTCTCCAAACGCATATCGAAGGCATTGCTACGCTTGTCGCTTCCGCGCCTCCCGTCAAGCCACTACATTTAGCCGGAAAATTTAGCGGATAAAGATTTCCGCTAAAATTCCGCTAAATTTAGCGGGGAAATTTCTGCGTTTAATATAGCGGGGAATTTTGTCGCCAAGTTAAGCGGGCAAATTTTTCCGCTAAATTTAGCGGAGAACTTTTCCGCTAAATTTAGCGGTAAAATGTTTCTGTTAAGTATAGCGGGGACTTTTTCCGCTAACTCCGCTAAATTTAGCGGGGAAATTTTCCGCTAGATTTAGTCGAAAATATTCCCTCCTCCTACACCTCTTCTCTCATGACCCTCGTGACGCCACACATGACGTCACATGTGACGTCATTATGGGAAACATCCCATAATGCAACGCGCGGTTACGCCGACGGCGACGGCGACGCCGCTCAAGCCGGAAACGGGCGCCTAAGAGCTGCGCTCTAAAAACACTTCTAAGCTGTGGTTATTGAAGGTAGAAAAATTGTTGCATCGCCCCTTTGAGATGAGACTGTAGCCAAAGCTACAAGGGCGAGCTAACCGTGCTCCTAGCTTTGAGACGTGGATTTCTAGCGCGAGTGCTCGCTTTCTGGAAGAACTTTTAAGGCAGAAACCTCGTGTTCTCGTGCCTGTGGCATTGGCTGCAGTCTTACCTTAAAAGGGTTATGACGCGCCAAGAATAAAATATGAGATAACTATACTGCTAGGACCCATCTATGTTTTTTATAATCCTGTTAAATTTGTATTGAAAATGGCGCGATAGTTTCGTGGTTAAATCGATTTTTATGCGGGCCCCTCGGAGGGGCAGATCCGGGAGGAGCTGGAGGTTGGCGACGTAGCCAGCCTCCAGCGCGGTGTCTCCTTGCACGCACTCACAGACTTGGCTCTCTTGGCGTACAAGCCTTAGCTTCCTCGTTTACCTTCCACGTTTCTGAGCATGTGGTCCGTGACGATTACTTCTACGCCATCGCTCGCCCTGTCGAAGTGTTCGACATTGATCGCAGCAGCGATGAGAGTGATTACTATCAAGAGATGTTGGAAGCTGTTCATTTTGACTGCGACCCACTGGCGACCAGCTCCAGCGACGACGAGTTACGGACGAACTCGCCGTGGTCGCCGTTGTCCGGGGATATCTCGCAGGCGCTTGCAGGGTGAAAGGTCAAGGGGCCGGGGGTGAGGGCAGGAATCAATCTCGGGTTCATTTTGAAAAACAGCGCGAATAACACACGGACAAGAAGAGAACACACAGGACGATGCGCTGACTATCAACTATCTACTCAGAAGACATACAGAGAAATACACGCGAGGATTGCTGCTTCTTTTTCCTCTTCCACCAGTCATTCGCCATTACGCGCGCAACATTATAAATGAAATCAAATTAAAACACACCAGCACACTAAAACACACCAGCACAGGTAAAAGTCATCGCGTCTTCTTCCTCCTTTCTTCTTTCTTCGATCTTCAATCTCGATCTTCAATTCTCTGGTCAACCCATGTCCAAATAAACTATCTCATTGTCCACTAGGTTGATGGAAGGTTGGCTCACGCACCCGGGTTTTCGTTTCGCTATATGATAAGCCTCTACTAACTCCCTTGATAGCTGATCTTTGTGTCTAAACAGTACTTTTGTGTCACTAAATTTTGGCTCACACCCACAATCACGGCAGTGGACAGCTAAATGGGAGTACGCGCTACCTTTTAAAGAACTGTGGTGTTCGCGTAGACGAATGTTGAGGCAACGCCCCGACTGACCTATATATGAGTGACCGCATGAAAAAGGTATTTCATAAACAGTCCCCTTGGCACAGGACACGAACTTCATGCCATGGTTGACGCGACATCCAAAAAGTTCTGGCTTACTTTTCCTGCCAGCACGCTTATTAACCACGTTTATAATCCTGCTTAGTTTGTTACGCGCTGAAAAAATTACGTTGACCCCATACCTCGAACCGACGCCCTTTAACCCGTGTGAAAACGATCGATGGATATAAGGAATAACCGCGACATTCTTTTTCTCTATCTTGGCTATTTCTTTGTCAGGTTTTCTGGAATCATTCTTGATGTATCGAGTCACCTTATCACAAGCTGAAGTAATAACTGTGTCAGGAAAATTAGAGTCTCTGAGTCTAGCGACCTGTGCTGCGAAGCTTTCTTTCATCTTATGAAAACAGGTTTTTGTCAACGCTGACTGTAAGCAAGAATACGCAATACCATTCTTCACGAGCTTTGAGTGTGCCGAACGATAATCTAGTAATTTCTTCGTGGATCTGGGGTGGTGCATCCAGCATACGTGATCTTCTTTCACGTCCACTAGGATATCTAAAAACTGAATTTTGTTCTCCTTAGGAGTCTCGGAGGTGAAGCGAAGTCCTAACCCTTCCTCCGCGAACGTCCTTAGCACTTCACTCATTGTTCTAGTAAAATCTTTTTCTCTACGAAAACCAAGTAATCATCCACATATCTAACAACTTTTTTGGTGTTTTTCGCCAGCCTGTGCTCAAGGGCCCTATCAACTTTACCTAGAAAAATACTGCTCAGCATAGGGGCCACTCTTGAACCTATACATACACCTGACTTTTGTACATATACGTTGTCCTGCCAATCGATAAACGTGGATTTTAAATACGTAGACAAAAGTTCAAGGAATCCTCCTACTGAGACTGCACTTTTGGTCCTAAACCTTGTTTCATCGTTGCGTTCAAAAATGCATTCTTTTACGCTCTTCATGAGCTCGTCATGTGGCATAGAGTAATACAACTCTTCCACATCTATGCTAAAAGCGCTACATCCTTCGGGATTGGTGTCTTTTAAGAATTTTAGAACAGACAATGAGTTTGGAATGTTAAAAAAACAACACCTTATGTTAGAGGTATTTTTCACCGCAAAGACGCATAAACCAGAAATACCATTTCGCACAGTACTGACGGAGCGGGATTCCTGGCTCAGGGCAGTTTCAGGATATCTGCAAGCCCACCTCAACTCACTGCAGATTGATGACCCTTTTAACATTCCAAACTCATTGTCTGTTCTAAAATTCTTAAAAGACACCAATCCCGAAGGATGTAGCGCTTTTAGCATAGATGTGGAAGAGTTGTATTACTCTATGCCACATGACGAGCTCATGAAGAGCGTAAAAGAATGCATTTTTGAACGCAACGATGAAACAAGGTTTAGGACCAAAAGTGGAGTCTCAGTAGGAGGATTCCTTGAACTTTTGTCTACGTATTTAAAATCCACGTTCATCGATTGGCAGGACAACGTATATGTACAAAAGTCAGGTGTATGTATAGGTTCAAGAGTGGCTCCTATGCTGAGCAGTATTTTTCTAGGTAAGGTTGATAGGGCCCTTGAGCACAGGCTGGCGAAAAACACCAAAAAAGTTGTTAGATATGTGGATGATTACTTGGTTTTCGTAGAGAAAAAGATTTTACTAGAACAATGAGTGAAGTGCTAAGGACGTTCGCGGAGGAAGGGTTAGGACTTCGCTTCACCTCCGAGACTCTAAGAGAACAAAATTCAGTTTTTAGATTTCCTAGTGGACGTGAAAGAAGATCACGTATGCTGGATGCACCACCCCAGATCCACGAAGAAATTACTAGATTATCGTTCGGCACACTCAAAGCTCGTGAAGAATGGTATTGCGTATTCTTGCTTACAGTCAGCGTTGACAAAAACCTGTTTTCATAAGATGAAAAAAGCTTCGCAGCACAGGTCGCTAGACTCAGAGACTCTAATTTTCCTGACACAGTTATTACTTCAGCTTGTGATAAGGTGACTCGATACATCAAGAATGATTCCAGAAAACCTGACAAAGAAATAGCCAAGATAGAGAAAAAGAATGTCGCGGTTATTCCTTATATCCATCGTCTTTCACACGGGTTAAAGGGCGTCGGTTCGAGGTATGGAGTCAACGTAATTTTTTCAGCGCGTAACAAACTAAGCAGGATTATAAACGTGGTTAATAAGCGTGCTGGCAGGAAAAGTAAGCCAGAACTTTTGGATGTCGCGTCAACCATGGCATGAAGTTCGTGTCCTGTGCCAAGTGGGACTGTTTATGAAATACCTTTTTCATGCGGTCACTCATATATAGGTCAGTCGGGGCGTTGCCTCAACATTCGTCTACGCGAACACCACAGTTCTTTAAAAGGTAGCGCGTACTCCCATTTAGCTGTCCACTGCCGTGATTGTGGTGTGAGCCAAATTTAGTGACACAAAGTACTGTTTAGACACAAAGATCAGCTATCAAGGAGTTAGTAGAAGCATCATATAGCGAAGCGAAACCCAGGTGCGTGAGCAACCTTGCATCAACCTAGTGGACAATGAGATAGTTTTTGGACATGGGTTGACAGAGAATTGAAGATCGAGATTGAAGATCGAAGAAAGAAGAAGGAAGAAGACGCGATGACTTTACCTGTGCTGGTGTGTTTTAGTGTGCTGGCGTGTTTTAATTTGATTTCATTTATAATGTTGCGCGCAATGGCGAATGACTGGTGGAAGAGGAAAGAAGCAGCAATCCTCGCGTGTATTTCTCTGTATGTCTTCTGAGTAGATAGTTGATAAAAATTGGGTTGTGGGGATATTTATACAGCGTGTAGTTGGTCAGCCATTTTAAAGTTGCGACGAGTCACTCGCTGTAGATGAGCAATTTAGCCAGTGCGGTACAACCGCTAGCCTGGAGTCTTTAACGTGCACCACGCAGTAGTGATACACGACCGCACGCCGGTACAATGCTCATCCAGATCGAAACGGGCAGGGGTGGGGCTCGAACCCAGGATCCCTGGGTTCTGCAGCGCGAGCTTTCGCTCCCCGCGCGTCGAGCTGGGTGTGCGCTTTAGCCCACTCGGCCACCGATCCCCCGATAGTTGATAGTCAGCGCATCGTCCTGTGTGTTATCTTCTTGTCCGTGTGTTATTCGCGCTGTTTTTCAAAATGGATTCATACCAACTCGCCCAACTTTCCATTCTAGTAATCTCGGGTTACCGAGTTGTGTGAGCGGTTTTGATCGTACCGCGACGAGGAGAGCTTGGGTGGTCATGGGGGCGCCTAGAATGAGAGTGTTCATGGTCACGTGGTTTATGGACACCATGGTGTGACTAACATGGGCAGTGTTGCCTGCTCGCCAGATGAAAATGATAAAAATTAATAAATTGAAAATTGCAATTACCAGAGCTCTCAAAATTGCGTAACTTGGAGTATATACAAAGTAGCCTATGAGCATTCCATTTCAAGAATAATCTATCCGTTTAATTTTCGTGTCATAACCCCTTTAAGGGTGAACGGAGTATTCACCGTTCCAACATTTACAATTCATCAACACAGCGTGCGATCTCCTCAGCCCAGAACGCGCATGTTCGTCGCTTCGGAAAGCGAGCAAATCACGCACTATACGGACGAACACTGAAAATGGAACCGGCCAGGAGCCCTTTTCTTAAAGGTCTATAGGGAGTATTCACTAGTGGCCATAGCTGTGTGCGCGACTGCTGACCGCGTGCTGAAGGCGAGCTTCCACAGTTTCCACACAGAGATTGCCGGTCTTAGCAAGTTATTATTGTGAGCTCGTTCTGAGCATTTGCTCTAATCAGCGCGCTCAAATATGGCGCCGAGTAAACACCCCCTATAGGCCAAGCCGCTTGAATGGAATTAAGGCAGCGGTGTGCAGAGGTCGACATTTTAGGTCGCCTTCACTCGCTCTTACCCTCAAAGCCACACTCGCCTAAGTCACTCACTCACCCTCACCCTCACAGCTACACTCACCTTCAGCCTCTCACTCACCCTCACCCTCATCCTCACAGCCACACCCACCTTCACCCCTTCACTCACCCTCACTGAACCTAACGGCCCTCGCGCCCCTCACGCACTCACCGCCCTCACGCCCCTCACGCACTCATGGCCCTCATGCCCCTCACGCGCTCATGACACTCACACCCCTCACGCACTCATGGCCCTCACGCCCCTCACGCACTCACCGCCCTCACGGCCTTTACGCGCTCATGGCCCTCACGCACTCACCACCCTCACGCCCCTCACGCACTCATGGCCCTCACGCACTCACCACCCTCACGCCTTTCACGCCCCTCACGCACTCACCGCCCTCACGCCCCTCACGCACTCACCGCCCTAACGACCCTCACACCCCTCACGGCCCTCACGCACTCATACCCCTCACGCACTCACGGTCCTCACAGCCCTCACGGCCCTCACTCACCCTCACACTCATTAATTTTCCTGGTTCAGGAAGTCACTCACCCTCACCTCACCTGTGAAGATGAAGGTGAGTGAGGGTGAATGAGGGCCTTCATGAGTGAGGTTTGTAGGGACCTCTGGTAGTCGCTGATGGTTACGTTCAAGCAAACTTTTATTTACATTATCTACAAGCTGCAAGCGATGCGATCTGACGTGTCGTTCCCATGTTGATTCGACGCACGAGCTCTCTATCTTCTCATTTTCACTTCGTCGTCTTCGATCTCCTCGTGCCAGGGATATGGCTTACCACGAACCACTTAAACGTTCCAACACACTCCCCACCGAATGGATGGGACTCCATTCTAAACTTCAGTTAACTCCAACGGATACACAAGGTGCACTGGCCTTCGCAAAATGGTGCTGCGATGCACTCGGATCTCACACAACCGGATCCGAGAATCTCGGCCGTGGAACACTCTTTCCACTCGTCCGAGCTTCCATAGCAGGTGCGGAAGCGGCTCATTTAACAGAACAATTTGACCCTCTCTGAGTGGCGCAGACTGCCTGTTCTGGGTGGCGTACGCTGATCTCAGTTGGCCGAAGCTACTCTTACCTCCATGTTCGCCAAAATCGGTTGAGCAGTTGTTTTCGCTGCCGCCAGAGCACGCGAAGCGCCTCCGGTGTAGAAGAGAGCGTGTCCCCACCCGTCGGCGGAAGTGTCGTCAGTCGCCTTCCAACTAGGAAACTGGCCGGCGTGAGCGGGTTGCCCCCTCCGACCCCGTCGTGCACAAACGTTAAGGGCCGCGAATTCAACACGGCCTCCACCTCAATCAGAACGGTGGTCAATTCCTCTGTGTCCAGACAGTTCCTTCCGATAACCTTTTTAGAGACACCTTTACCGAGCACACAAGCCTCTCGTAAAATCCTCACCACCATGGCGCTCTTTCGACAATAAACCTAAACTGGATACCCGAGTTCGCAAAGTGGTTGACCACGTCTGGGTGACGCAACGTCTTCCACAGTTCCGTGATTTCCTTCGACGCTCGTCTGAAGGTCAACGCAATGTCGGAATAAATTACGCGGCACAGCCCTCGGCGCGACACAAATCGACGGAAGGCAAAAGAAAGCTCCGGCTCGACAGGTCTGGAACCAACTCCAGGTGCACAGCCCGCATGACTGCACACGTGAACAGCACCACGTAGTACTTGCATGTCCGTGCCGACTTCCTCAAAAGGGTCCGCTCGTGTTGTCCGGGCATCCGGCAAGGGTCCCGTGAGGACACTCGTGGGGGTCGCGCTAAATCGCTCACATGTCACGCAGGTACGCACCACTTTCTTCACCAGCTCTCGGCCCCGCAGAATCCAATACTGGTTACGGAGCTGCACGACAGTATCTCCGACGCCTGCGTGCAGCAGCTGTTAGTGCGCGTCGATTGCCAGCAAAGTTGAATATCGATGCTGCTTGAGCAGGACGATCGGCTTTTGTTCGTCGTACGTCATGTTGACGGACTGAAGGTGACTTCGAATGCGAAGTACTCCCCGCTGATCGATGAGAGTGTCGAAGTCTTCGAGGGGAGAACCCGGCGGGGTCTTCGTAGCGCTGGTCGCGCAGCGAAGCTCTGTAGCGAACGCCGAGCGCTGCGCCTCTTTCATCCAGTGAGCTTGCGCTGCCTCAATCTCCACGGCTGTGAGTGGTCCCGTTCGTCTTTCAGTTGACCTGACGTAGTGGAGGAATCGAAAAATCCAAGCCGGTGTTCTGTTGATCCTTGCAGAGCTGAATCGCGAGATATCGATCAACTCTGGAATGCGTGTTACTGTGACTTCAAACACTTCTGCTCTCGATCCTCTCTCGTCGAGGGCGTCTCGAGGGAGTTTTCTGCACATTTCCTTGGGCCATTCTGTCGCTGGCAGTGGCAGTCAACTCGGCCCCGACCACCACAGTGAACTGGAGACCAACTGGGATGCAGACAGACCTCGTGTCATGAGGTCAGCGGGATTTCTTTTCCCGGGCAGTGGTGCCACGTCGCGCCTTCACAATTGCTCTGGATCTCTTGCACTCGATTCCTGACGAACAGCTTCCACAGGAGGCCCCTCCTCTGATCCAGTAAAGCGTGATCATTGCATCCGTCCAGAAGTGAACGTCCTTCACCTCAATATCAAGGCAGGTTTGAACGTATTTGGATAACCTTGAGGCGATCAAGCTGGCCATTAGTTCAAATCTGGCCAGCGTGACGGTTTTGAGGGGTGCCACTTGGCCTTTTGCGAGCAATAACGTCGTCTTCGTCGCTCCTGTGTCGTCGGTAGTGCGAAGGTAGACCATGGCTCCATAGGCAGTGGTGCTGGCGTCGGCGAAGATATGCAATGATCGGTGGGTCACCTTGCCTTGCAATCCGTCGTCGCAAAACCTTGGGATCTTGACCCTTTCTAGCTCGACGAGTTCGCTGCACCACGCGGTCTACTCGTCTTGCAGGTGATTTCTGTTAGCACATTTCGTGGAACCAGGAAGTCCAGGTTCTAGGAAGCAGGTTCCAGATTTCCTGGAACAGGATCTTGTCTCTCACGACGAAGGGTGCCAAGAATCCAAGAGAATCGTAAAGGCGAGCTGTCGTTTGCAGAACGAAGCGCCTCGTATTTTCTTGGTGGCGAGCAGTCTGCATCACGTGCTCCGGCGAAAACATGAGACTATCCTTTTTGGGTTCCCAAGTCACTCCGAGCACCTTGAGCACGCCCGCGACTTGTCCGAGTGGTTTTTGGCCTGCGCCGTCCTCCTCGAACACCTCCGCTAGAGATGCGCTATTTGAACCCCACTTGTGGAGTCTCATACCGGCCTGCCTAAGCACCTCGTTCGCCTCGGCGTACAGCTTCTTAGCCTCGTCTTCGTTGCTCGCTCCGGTCAACAGGTCTTCAACATACACGGACTTGCTTAACTTTTAGGCCGTTGTTGGGTACGTGTTTTCCATCGCCGCGAAATGGTGCCTCAAGGTAGCCGCCAAAAGGAACGGGCTTGACGTTGCACCGAAAGTCACCCTCGTCAGTCGCCAAGTCTCTATCTCTGGTACCGGTTGATTTGAGAGGCACCATGACAGAACAGCACACGACAAAACAGCACGCGACAAAACAGCACGGTCAAAACAGCACGCGTCAAAACAGCACAGCGTCAAAACAGCACGGCGACAAAACAGCACGCGTCAAAACAGCACGCGACAAAACAGCACAGCGTCAAAACGGCACAGCGACAGAAGAGCACGTGCCAAAACAGCACGGCGTCAAAACAGCACAGCGTCAAAACAGCACAGATCCAAAGTTTGTTTAAAATGTATGGTGAGTAAACCAGGTACTGGTTTTCTTATTTGTTGCTGTCTGCGGCAGCCGACGTGACCTGTTCTGCAAGACGCACTGGGGCCCTATCGTGATCTGACATTATCGTCGTGTGCTCGTATTTGTAAACAGGACGAACATGAGCTTCACTACCACTTCGGTCGAAGAGGCAAATATCACAATCCAGAAATTTGCAAGCATTGTACTCAGTGTGTTTTCCCCCCATTTTCACGACTGCGAGAGGTGGTAAATTCGCGTCGACCACAGAAACGACAATAAATAAAACAATCGTATTTATGCCCTCCTGTAGTAGACGGAAGCTAGAGGTGTTAAAAAATGTGCGTCATTTACGGAGGCCCTTGATTTTCATTGTTCAGTTCACGATTAAACACTCTTCTTTGAACAAAGAATTCGGCAGACATATCGCTATCAGGTGAAAAACCTAGATTTCGTCCTGAAGACCCCTGCGCTCCCGGAGCTTTTGTTGAAAGTTGAACCGATCTCAATCGATCACCCACCCCTCCAAACGCCCTCGAAAATTCTGATCTTTTCAAGCTAAAACCGAATTTTGAAAAATGAATTCGACGTACTTTTACCGGTTTTATTCGGTTTAGGCCGAAAACGCTGAACCCTAAATATAGCGTATGGAGTTAAAAAATGCATGTCTCAAAGTAGGCATTGTAAGGGAATGGAGGGTCTAGGCCAATTTGTCAAAGGCCAACTCGTCGACGGCCAATTTGTCGAATCCGTTTTCTTGGAGCAAGTTCGGAATGGGGAGTATGCTTGATGCGCACATGAAGGCTCCCTGGGCAGTACCGAAGCCCCCGCTGGTGCGTATTCTGGCTATTTCTCGAGCAGTTCTGCTCAGTTAAACGTGCAAGTTTGCTGGTGATGTTGTCTACAATACATTAATAAATATCACGGCAATATGCTGTTGTTACTTATTAAAAGAAAAAATAGAAAGCATGTGTGGCCACTGTGTGCTCAGGCCATGCTGTATGGCAACAACATTGAGGCTTGCTGTTCTGTCGCTGCGCTGTTTTAACGCCGTGCTGTTTTGGCACTGTGCCGTTTTGACGCTGTGTCGTTTAGTCGCGTGCTATTTTGACGCGTGCTGTTTTGTCGCCGTGCTGTTTTGACGCTGTGCTGTTTTGACGCGTGCTGTTTTGACCGTGCTGTTTTGTCGCGTGCTGTTTTGTCGTGTGCTGTTCTGTCGCGTTCCCGATTTGGGATCAGTGGTTCCTTGTACCAGAGGGACCGCAGTGCGTCACGATCCTCCGCCTTGACTCCGATCTGCAGGAAAGCCTTCTCCACATCCGCCACTAACGCTACTGGGTGCGTCCTAAACCGCAGAAGTAGGGCGACGAAATCTGGATTCATGTTCGGTCCACTCTCCAAGTTCTCGTTCAGAGATTTACAGTTTGCGCCGTGGGAGGAAGCGTCAAACAGAATCCTAAGTTTTGTGGTGCTGCTGTTCTCGCGGAGAACAGCCTGGTGGGGCATGTAATCCACCCTTGCTGCACCTTCGTTCTCTGTTTCTTCATCGACCCCTCCGCCATGTCGTTGTCTTGGTATTGTCGAATTGCTTCGTCATACTTCTGTAGGAGATCGGGATTTTTGGTCAACTTCTTACGGAGATTATCCAACCTCCTTCTTGCCACCTCCATGTGGTCTGTCAGCCTTACGTCTATTTCCATGGAAGGTCCACTTCGTACCTATCGGCGGTCTTGGTAATGTTGGCTCCGAACTCTCGTCTCGCGGCGCTGTCCGAGGAATCTTCAACTGGCAGGTCGGTAACTCCCACGCTTTTTAGCTCCCAGAAATGCCGGAGAACCGATGTGTTTTCTAGATCCTGCAGCGTTGCTTTTAGTACGATCGCCTGGGAGCAACTCACGATGGTCGATTCCGAGCCTGCCCGCCGCTGGACCGCCCAACCGAATGCAGTTTCTACTGCAGTCAGGCGTCCGCTCAGTTGGTTAATTCTTCCTGTGATGTGGTCTGATCCCAGCAGTATGTCGACGCCGCGTTGTTCCAATCCGGTCATGTTGTCTCCCACTGAACAGCCGAGTTCCTCTAATGTTGCCACGATGGCTTCATCTGAGCTCGGAAGATCCTGCTCACATATGGTAGGTGTCTCGAGAGCGTCGATATCATATCTTTTGTTGTGGAGTCGGTCTCGCAAAGTCACTTGAACCCTGCGAAACAAACGCTCAGTGCTTTCGCCCCCAAACACACCGATTGTGAGGATCTGTGTCCCGAGCAATTTGCAATCCAGTCGCTGAGCCAGTTCTTCAGTTATGAAGGAGCGCTGTCTGCCGCTATCGAAGATAATACGGGCAAGTTTCCTTCTGTTTGTACCTTCTGCCGACGCAGTAACCGTTTGTAGGAGCACTGCCGGCTTGCTGTTCCTACCACGCACATGCATAGCGACCGGTGCCGGGTCCTTCGGTTCCGTCTCATTCGATCTGGTGGACGTTTTTCCCGGCGCGTAATTCGGGTCGCACATGGTGGACGCGTGCCTGCCTTGACATTTGCCACAGCTGGGTGTCCCTTGACATAATCTTGCCATGTGATTGGCCTTCGTGTAGCAGATCCACCTCCGGTCTGCTTGCAACCTACGCTTCTTCTCCGCTAGCCCGATTATTGCGTTACATTCCGGTGGTCCGTGGGCTTTTTATTTGCAAAGGAAGCACTCTAAGCCGTCCACCCTGCCGTGCAGTGCTGCCGCGGTAGAGCTGCGAGTCTGAGCGTTGATCGTTGACCTCTTCCCAGAGCCATGCGTCAGAGAAAAAGGTATGGGCTTACCGACGACGTCTTCCAGCTGGTGTTTTGATGTCCTTTCGCGGGTCTCCACATCGATGCGTAGAGTGCCGAGGAAATACCGCAGAGCCCTCAGGTGGACTTGCTGTGGGGCGGATTCCGAACTGGAGTCTGTCATTGATGCCCTTGCGGCGTTGGCATTCCCGGTCTCCGCCGCCGACATCTTCCGGTTAAAATCGAGAGTAATATCTCTTGGTAGCACTCGCAAAAGAACTGCGTAGAGCATAGCCCCCTACGCCTTTTCGCCCACCCCTAACGCTCTAAGGCAGGGGTGCAACAACTAAAAAAAGACGCGGGCCGAAAATTGTTTATTGGAAACTGCGCGGGCCGCACCTAGTGTGACACGTTACACCTTTTTGCTGCAGACAGGTTTTCAATATCCGGCATCATCGCACTGGTGGCCGTCTTCAGCACATCTCGCAGTGTCATGTCCGTCCTAGAACATCGAAGACGGTTCTTGTTGAGGGTCATCAGTTAGATCGTCTGCTCACAGACGTACATGCTCCCAAAAAGTGATGCAAGCTTCAATGCGTGGTCCACAAGGTTTCCGTACTTGCTCCTGTCAAGGCTCCTGTAGAAGTCAAGCAGCCGAGACTCACGATGCATACTCTTCAGTTATGGCGAGCACTGGAGGTCGATGAGTTCTAGCTGCAGCGTCGGACCTGTGTCTTCCGGTGCGACAGAAATCGGATCGCGGAACAAATCGTAGTTACTCTTCTTACTTTCGAATGCCTTGAATCTTTGCTGGAACTCTGAGAGCAGGTACTCAACCTGTGGAGCGTACGTCGCAGCTACCGTCTTCCGATTTCGTCGGTGGGAAAGAGCTTCTGGCAGGTTGGAAAGTGAACTATGCTTCCACCCCAAGCTGCAATTTGAAGAGGCGCAGCTTTCCTTGGAACGCGAAGATCGCGCTCACCACGTCCGAAATGAGATGGTCTTTTCCTTGGAGAGCTATGTTAAGCGTGTTCAGATGGCTTGAAATATCGGTGAGGAATGCCAGATCCCACGACCATTGTTCTTCCTCCAGTTCTGGTTGTTATTTCCCTTCCTCTTGCAAGAAAGCGATGATGTCGGCCTTCAGCGCGACGAAGCGACTCAGAACATTCCCACGGCTTAGCCAGCGAACTTCAGTGTGATACGTGATGTCCATGTGCTCACTCTCCATTTCTTTCAGGTACTCTTGAAATTTCCTGTGCTTCAATCCCCGAGCACGTGTAAAGTTGACAACCGAAGTCACGACCTTCATCCCATGGTAAAACTTCATCACTTTGGCACAGAGTGCTTCCTAGTGAGGCACACAGTGATATTGCTTCAGTTCTACACCCCTGAACGCTTGAAGTAAGGCAACGGCTCCGTTTCTCTTTCCCATCATGGCTGGGGCTCCATCGGTGCAGACACCTGCGAGTTTTTCCCATGATAGCTTGAGCTTCTTGATGATGTCTTTGACCTCCTTGCTGATCTCTTCTCCCGTAGTCCTCTTGACTTAAACAGCGCAAATAATTTACGTAAGGAAGAGACAACAGGAAGGAAAGAGCTCTGACTCACAACTGAGGTTTTGATAATGAGGTAGCGAAAGAGAAGAAAGGTGTCAAGTGCGGTAAAATTATTAAAATTATTAATTTTTGGCCCGCGTTATTTTTGAGTTGTGCACCCCTGTTCCATGTGGTCCTGGATAAGCGTCTCTTGCTTCCCGAACCACTGCTGCAGGAGCTCGATGGCGTCCGCGTAACACTCAGCGGTCGGCTGTAATCCTCCGATGGCGGCTGCTCCATCGCCGGTCAGCGCTGATCGCAGATAGTTGAACTTTTCTGATGGCGTGAGTTCCGGAATTTGATGAATGGCGGTACCGAATTGCTGCCAGAAGGGTTGCGAGTTCTTTAGGTGCCCGTTGAATTGGATAAGTTTTAATTTTGGGAGTTTGATTTTTGATGTCACCCAGGATCCTCCGTTCCGATCTTCGTTCGATTGTCCCCTTGCTGGGTGGCTGCCCTCCGCGCTCTTCATCTTTTGTTTGAGTTTGGTGAGGTACGTGACGATCTTGTCCGAATACTCGATCCCATGAGTGAACTCTGCTTCTGCATCTTGCCCCGTGATCAGAGGTTCGATCGCCGCGTCCACGTCGTTCAGTTGGTCGCGGGCCAGATGAATACGCTCGATTAGAACCTCGAGGTCGTTGACGCTTGGCGTAGCTAAGAGTAGTAACGCGTCGGCCTCACCAATAAGTCGTGTCACTTGCATCCGATGCGTCTTTCGTTTTATCATGAGGACGTCCATGATCGTTGATCGTTCTGTCTTGGCTTGATGAAAAGTTGCTGCAAACCACCAGGTCCCCTTCGTTCAGTCGTTCCTCCCGGGTTTCGGAACTAATGTAGGGACCTCTGGTAGTCGTCGATGGTTACATTTAAGCAAATTTTTATTTACATTATCTACAAGCTGCAAGCGATGCGATCTGACATGTCGCTCCCATGTTGATTCGTACGCACGAGCTCTCTTTCTTCTCTTTTTCACTTCGTCGTCTTCGATCTCCTCGTGCCAGGAATATGACTTACCACGAACCACTTAAACGTTCTCGACAAGGTTCGCCGAGGTATGGCGGAGTGTGATCGTGCCATTGAATTATTTATTTCATGCTACTTTAAGTGAGACAAAAAGAAGTTATTGAAAAGCAAAGCAACGAAGTACTTCTCAAATAGGCTTGTTAATTAAGTTGAGAAATAGAGAAATGTGTTTGAACCGGAGTAGGGTATTGTACGTTCAAGGTCATCAATCAACTGAACATAAGACAGAATAAACTTTTTCAAGGTACTTTACTTGTGTTTTATATCACGTAAAAAGAAGAGAAAAAAAGACGTAGTTGCATTCAGTGTGACCTTTAATCCTAATATTTCAGTAAATAGCTCGAAAAGTTTCTTAAAGCGCCGTTCACACATATGCAACCGAGTAAGACCGAGAGAGACCAGACCGGTTTTTAAGCCTCTTGTGACGTCTTAGGACGAGCTCCGCTGCAGCGCATCCGTTCCTAAGACGTCGTAAGAGGCTTAAAACCCTGTCTGGTCTCTCTCGGTCTTACTCGGTTGCATATGTGTGAACGGGCCTTAACTGAAAGTAGTGATGAAATTCAGTAGGTCATTAAGCTAAGTTATAATAAAATCCGCTTCCTCAGAAAGAAATTTTTATATAAACGAGTCACAAATCTTTCATATAAAATATAATAAAGCTTATTTGCATTTCCCAATTTCAATGCTTGAAACAACGGAATGAAGCATCTGCCTGTTTCTTTTTGTACACAAAGTCAAGAGAAGGCTGAGAACAGTTATTTCCTTACGCGCAAGCTACGGATATTACATAGTTAATGCGTTCGCTAGTTTTGTCCATTTTCGAGTACATTTATTGTGATTGTAAGGAGGGTCGTGTTATGTTACAACTCATTGTTTGTACATTGGCCTACATTTTAATTGCTAGAGATATAGAATCACCGCCACCCTGACAATCAATGCCCCATTCAAATATAATTTAACTGCGTTGAACTGAAATCAGTAACAATTGCACAAAGAGTTTTTAAATTTGCGTCTATACGGATGTAAAATAGTAGCCCTTCATTATTATTGAATAGTTCGACGGAATCCAGTGGTTAAAAAAGCAGATCACGTCTGAATTGTCTTGGAACTTTAAAACGGGAGGATTCTCTTAACGAAGAGTAACAGTTTTCGCAGGATGGTAGGAGACGTCCGGGATTTGGTTTCCGCTCTCTGCTTCTTAACTTTAAAACTTTTGTTTTCACGTCTGTTTCAAATTCGCTAAACTCCTTCGCAGAATTTCCCCAAGTGCAAGTAAAACGAGAAACACCGCATCACAGTATTTTTTTTCTTACTTGAAGACATAAACAAAAGCAGCACACGCTATATACAAAAATAAATAGTTTAACATAGAGTTAGAAAAATGAAGAGCAAAATTGTTCCACCTTGCGGAAGAAAGCGGAACACGCCCGTGGGGTCATAAGGTTTTGACAGGGCACTTATACGGTCCTAGTTCTTATTTATTACACCGTGAAATGTCCTCGCAGCCGTTCCGCCCCGCCGTTGTACAGATTTTGCTTCTGGGTTAACAGTAGGGGTGCGTGCAAAATCGGGCTCGAAGAGGAGGCCTAGAAACCTCCTGGCAGCTTTCAACGCCGCCTTCCTTACTCTGTTCTGTGGTACCGGAGGAATGACTGCGGTCGATTCGCAACAACCTGGATCCCGGCGGTGATGCCGCCTCGAGTTGACCTGTAAAAAAAAAAAAAAAGTAAAATGTTTAAATGTCTAGAAAGCAAATCACTACTGCTGTTAAACTGCGTTGTAAGTTTGTGACAGCATTATTTCATTTCACTGTCTGCATTAAAAACACACACACGCACACACCGGGCATCGACAGTTGCTTAAATAGTTATTAAAATAGATTACTTTGAGCGTTTTATAAAGCAAATAGTAGATTCTTCTAAGCTTACCTGAGTGTATTTTTCCACAACGTATTCAATCCTGGATGTCTGTCTGTTTTCTTTTTGCGCGTGTTTTTATATATATATATATATGTTTTTTTTGTTGAAAACAACGCCTATGAGTTTGTTGAACAAGCAATAGTCTCATTTGTTATTTTTTATCACAGCACACTTCAGATCATGGGTTGATGAAAGAAACATGAGAATATACGCTCGAAATGCGGTAAATTAATCTAAAGGCATATCACCTTAAAAAAACACTACCCCCCCCCCCCTCTCCTCTCCGGGCCAAAAAAAAAAAAGAAGAAGGAAACGAAAACATTTCTTAGTAAGACTACTACATGCTTGCCAACAAAAGTTAAAGTAATAACCATTTTTTTACATGAAAAGTGTTTCGATACACTATGTTTCTTTTAGAGCGCAGTTCTTAGGCGCCCGTTTCCGGGTTGAGCGGCGTCGCCGTCACCGTCGCCGTCGCCGTCGGCGTAACCGCACGTTGCATTATGGGACGTTTCCTATAATGACGTCACACGTAACGCCACTCAACCCGGAAAAATGTGTTGGCTAAATTGAGCAGGAACAATAGGGAGTTTTCGTAGATCGTTTCCGCTGTCCCGCAACGCTCTCCGCAACCCGCTACGAGATCCGGGTTTCTACAGCCAAGGCCATTGGCGCGCAGGCGCGGTAGCGGCTTCTTCGTTGCGGAGGGCTTAGCGGAGGGGAGAGCGCGGTCTACGAAAACTCCCTATTTACCCGCTATATTTAGCGTGCCAGGTTGAAGGGAGAGATAGAGAGAGGGCCACCCGCGAAATTATCCAGACTTTTTATATTTAGTGTTTCGGAGAAAGAGGCCTGAGTGAGCCGTCGGTTGCCTTATGTGATAGGGAGCTGTCCTTTTTGCTACAGACAATGACTGGCATGGGTTGCGTCTAGTGACCCTATTTCGATGACACGGGCCTCGTGGAGGGTGTATGGTTTGATTATACATTGTGTTATCTGGTACTGACGTATGTGTTCTCTTTTCCTTTCCAAATTAAACCCTTCAGTGTCGAGTACAGCTGTTGTCCTGTCGTGTCTGCTCATTTTGTCGTCCTCGTTTTTTGAAGCGGTTACACCCACCATGTCAAACTTTTACCAACTCGCCCACTTCAACACCTTGTTAGCGAAAACAATTTTCCGCCAAATTTAGCGGGAAACTTTCACCCTCGCTACGTCACACGTGACGTCACGTGTGACGTCAACGTGAATGAATGTGACGTCACGTATAATTTAGCGGAACATTTTTCCCGCTAAATTTAGCGGAGAAATTGACGTCCCTCGACAATACAGTTTACCCGCAAAATGTAGCTGGGAAATTTTCGCTAAATTTCCCGCCCCATTTATCGGGTAAATATTTCCGCTAAATTTAGCCGGAAATTTAGCGAAAATTTTCCGCTAAATGGGAGGGGAGCATGAGAGGATTAGGGAGGGTATGGAGGGGGTGGAGGGGCATACCCTTTCATCAGTACCCTCCCCGAATCCTCCTCAAGAGCTGCACTCTAATTCGGCATTACAGAGAATTGTAAACGTTTTTCTCTTTTCGTTTTTTTTTTTCATTTTTCTGGACGTAATGTCGATTCACATCAAATCAATTTCAGAAAAAACAAAGTTAATTTATATCGAGTTCAGTGTGCCCTTAAACGTTCTGGCAATGTAAAATAAAATACATTCTAAAACAAATTGTAGAGCCCATCCAGTTCACGTGAAGTTGGAAAACCAGCGAAGCTGTTATTTTTACGACAACTTTGCGACAACTTTACGACAACTTTACGATAACTATACGACATCTATACGATTTACATATGATTGCAATGAAGACAGGTACACGACTTCGTTGTTTATTTTCTTTATTTAATTCTTAGTAACTAAAGTGATCATTGCTTTAACGTTACTCACGGGCAAGTTCTAAACACAATTTTTCGAGGCACACCTCGAGAACAGTTTTTTTCCGATTGAGCCCAAACATCTTTATTAGTATCGCGGAAGCGAAAGAAAAGAAGGTTAGATCGGCGCGCTTTGCACTCATCCTAGTCACAGCGCACTCTTAGCTAAGATGAGTCGGTGACCGTTGATGATAACAAGGGATCAGGACCTCACTATTCAATAATGCCAAGGAATGCTGACTCACGCGAGTTGCCGCCTCATTTTATTCATACTTGCCGCGACCAATCGAAACGAAGGAGCGCCGTTTAAACGGTAGTTTTTGGTTAACATCCATGAACGCATTATTTTCCAAACCATACAACATAACAACTTCGCTGTAAAACAAAAACAAAAAAGAACAACAACAGCAACAGAGGTTGGGAAAAATTAAACAACGGACGGTGTATGTATTGGCCGTTCATCTATTTTTCCCAGTCTCGTTTTTCTTTTCTTTTTTTCACTATGGAGTTAATTCACCAACTCGCCTGCCTATTTTCCTTACATCGTGAAATGAGGGTTGCCTGCGCCAGTGGCTCCCAGGTAATGGCGCTATCAGGGCGGTGTTCGCCGAGCTAAGTCAATCCTCCCGAGGACGTTCTCCCGTGGGAGTTCCTGTCGCCCGGTTTCCATCTCCGCGCTGTTCTTATCTACTTGTATTTGCTTTGTTCTGGCTAGAAACCTCAATCAACAAAAAAAAAATAACAAGGAGTCACCGGGATGCTCTTCTTTTGCAAGCTCAGAAGACATACGGTGGACTGGTGGACTAGAATAGCCTAAGTTAAACGACGCATTTACGTGCTCACTTAAGCTGAGATGACTGAGAACATGAGTCCTTTCTTCGCGATCCTGGCCAATTAAACCTGAATGGCAAAGCGGCCTGCGCCCCCACCCCCCGGCAACATCATCGCTAGTGGATTCACGACGCACCACCGGCTTGCGTTAGCATCGCCGTCAGCGCTTCTCCCAGCTTCTCGCAACGAACGCAACGTATAGACCTCTCCAGCGGCAGTCTCGAACATAGCGATTTACAGCACGCGTCTCTGGTATGAATGGATATGGATATGGATATGGGTATGGTGGCCTAACCCTTTGTATCGGGCGATCACAGTTTTAACAAAACTGTATCTAGCCAAAAAAAAAAACTATGTTTGATTGCCATTGCCCTTTACCCTCCTCACAGTTTTCCTCCACCAGTCCTTCAATCTTCGCTTAATAATTTGAACCACCCCGAGGACGCCGACATCTTCCCGCTGGCCGCGCTCGCCACCATGGTCTCGACTTCCCACTTCATCGATGCACATCGTCTGCGTCGTCTGCTCCTGCCCTGTCGATGGTGTCGGTGGTGTCGGTCCCAACCTCTTCAGCCCCAGTGCAACCACATAATCCACCAGATCTGGTGGCATTGGCGGCCTCAGCTCTCGGCGCTCCCTTATGACATGTTCGGCTGTCTCCTCCTGCTGGCCGCCTAGCTGGCATGTACCGTCCATCCCCGGCGTGTACTTGGACCTCAGGTGGCGTGTCCTCAACACTCCACTTCGTGCCTCGCACAGCAGCCCACTGCCCCTCGAGTTGTCGACGAATTCCTTGCGCACAATGCTCTTCTTCTCCGCACCGTAGACGGCGAGGGACGGCCGCGCGCCTACCGCGGCGACCCATCTGGTCGTTTCTGTCTCCTTCACGCGTTCCCGAACCCGTTAAGCCGTCCCCGGAGATTCGACCTCGTACAGCAGCACCCGTGGCACGTCATATCACTCCGTCAGCTTGTTCACTTTCTTTACTCACCATGTGTTGATGCTTCGAAGGTGGATGTACTTGAACACCTGGCGAGCCCATCGTTGTTCTGGCAAAGTGAAAAGACGCCGCTCGAAAATCAGTTTGCTGCTGGCCTCACGGGCTTCAAAGCAGGACCAGCCCATGTAGCCCTGGACGTACTCACTGGTGGTGTTTCGGTGTGTTCCCAGCGCCAGGCGACCCACCTCTCGCTGCCTCACTTCCAGATGTTCTCGTGTACGTGCCGACAGGCACAGTACGGCATTGGCGAAGGTCAAACCCGGCACCGCCACCATTTTTCAGAGTGCCCGCACCGTCTCGTACCTGCTGAAACTCCACATTCCCCTGCATCCCAGGTAGCCCTTGCGTTTGTTCGCCGTGGTCCGCAACTCGGCTTCATGTTGTTCGAGGTACTTTTGTCCCGACTGCAGCGTCACTCCCAGGTACTTATATTCGGTCCACCACTCTATCTCTTGGCCCTGAATGTTCACCTTCTGTGACAGCTGCGTAGGGGCATCCTCTGTTTCCTGGGTTTCCCGTTGCTCCACCCCTGCCCCAAGGACTCCAGACTTGCTGGGGATGAACGTTAGCCCCAGGGTGGTTCCCTCTTCTCCACAGGTGTCCAGTAATTTCTGAAGCTCCTCTAAGGACCCTGCCATAAGCACCACGTCATCCGCATAAATCAAGGCAGGGATCCTGTGATCTACTTGCCTCCCTCTTCACCATAGCACATCCTGAAACCCAAGCGACTGTCCTCCAGTGCTCTCTCCAGTCTTGCAATGTACAACATGAACAGAAGTGGTGAAAGCGGGCACCCTGTCTCAGTCCTCTTGTGGCCTTTATGGGCTCGGTGAATTCTGCCCCCCACTGAACCACAACACTGTTGTCTCTGTATATCTTTTGGAGCAGGTCCCTTCATTCCACCGGCATTCCCAACTCCTCCAATACCTTCCAAAGCAGCGAATTGTTTTGAGAGCGTACGTCAGAGTTGCCCGACTGTGCTGGGCTGCGGATTTTCTCGTCAGTGGGCTGTGGCAGCCTGCGTAGACGCAATACCGGACGTTGGGGGCTGCTAATTTGCCGCGTTTAATTTGCTCTTTTGTGTTCTATTGCGAATAGAATTTCTCGAGGTTTTTACGAAAGCTTATACTATTTTTGGAAGCAAAAGCAAACAAAGCTTTTTCTTTGTGAGTTTGTACGCGACAGAACAAATGCCATTGGAATGTTTATTTCATTTTATGTTGATTTTTTACTAAGCCATACACTCAGCTGTATCAATCTACAAAGGCCTTAACTGTCAAAAATATTTGACCACATAGTATAGCCGAAATGCATGAGTATTTCCGCTCACAACATGAAATTCAACGCGTTATCCGAAAAAGATTAATTTGAGAAAGGTCTCAAATAACACAGCATGTCAGAGACCTGCTTTTGTACACAACACCAAAGCAAATGAACGAACGTGTCTATTCCGTCCCCATACCCCGTACCCTATCAGCTATTTTTAGCGAAGAACGGGAACATAGCCGGAAAGAATTTTCGGAGATTATCTCGACGGAAATTATCCTCGAAGAACGTCGAACGGCCCGCGTCGCGAGCCGCCTGACATTCGCTCTCTTCCTTCGTTTCCCGCGAAGGCCGAGCAGGCTACGAGCTGTGGTATTCCCTGGTCCTCAGAGTAGAAGATAACACAGAAAGGGTAAGCATCCTAAACAGACAAATAAAGTAACAACTTTCAAGAACAGCCGGTGCACCCCGAATGCACAATGTAGGTGGGGTGTCGCGTTGACCGGGTTTCCACAGCTCAGGCAGGTGGGAGAATTTTCTGGCTGCTAGATGTCGTCCGAGTCGCAAAATGGCGGTGGCCAGGGAACCATTTTTGCTAAGGTTCATAGCACGCAAGGACGACGCCAAGATGGACACCTCTGCCGCTTTGCGGTGACCCTCGTCAAGCTCCAGCATGTTTGCCGCGTGGGGCGGGCCGATGATCCACCAGTGATGACGTCATGTGCTGGCTTTGTCTTCTTGGTGGTATAGTCCTGAAGCCACGCGTCTGCCCGACTTTGTTAGATGGCGCCATGGTATAGTGACCGTCTCTTCCAAACCAGGTGTAACTAAAGTCCCTTGATACTTCTTTTAGAGGGGACGACAACCAATACAAATGACAAAGCACATTCCGCTGGAACAAAATGGTGGCGTTCAGTTCAAACCTCTGCTGTGCTCCGCCATTCGCTTCCTAACACCTGCACCGTCACGCAGTCGGCGCTTCAAAGGATGTCGCTACTTGTAGGAAGCTCTTATCTAGGGACTTTAGGTATGACGAGACATACCTAACCTCCTTGCCGCGCATGGGAGAGGTGCCGAGCCTGTTTCCGTTAAAATTATAAGGGAGGAAGAATTGACGCTGTCACAAAACTGGTTATGAAGGGAATTCGGTCCACGAGGACACCAAGCTAAGTAAACAAATAAGGAAGAAAGAAACACAGAGAGAAAGAGAAATAAGAAAACCAAAAAGAGAAAGAACAAATTGAAATGTTTAAGTGTCATCCCTGATTCTGCACCCTTCACTGACTGCACAGTTCAGAGAAGGTCGATCCAGAGGGTGGTCTGTATCTGAGCTCAGAAACGTGATGTCAGATGTTCCTACGTACGATCTCGTTGCCACAGAAAAGAGCAAGATCTAAAGCGAAGGAGGTAATGAGGCTGTGTCCAGTGAGTGGTCCTATACTCCATTTCGGTATTCGATTTCGGCATTTACATGGACCTCCACCTACAAAACGGCAAGCATACCTGCGGTACCGATTGGCTCTTACAGGACGAGATGGAGCTCGAAGGTTTTCGAGGCCTTCGACCAGATCTCTTTTAACTGCCTAATCTCACACGTTCCTTTTAATTTTGGTTTAAGGAACACCTTTGATATCATCAATAAGAGCTTGGGTTTGAAAGCGGTTTAAAGTTATAACCTTTTGCAAGGTTTCTTTTCCCCTTGTTCTTGCCTTTCTTTCCATATTCATTGGCAGCCGGCAGGCTCATACATAAAAACTTACATAGTTAAAGCAGTACGTGGTGTGTGTATTGTACACTGTGCGACACCTTTACTACGAACACGGCATCGGCACTTTTTTTTAAAGATTACTTGAAGATAGTAATCGCGGGCACACAGTTTTAGAGTTGATGTCCGGAAATCAGGTCTTCCCACCACAGTAATAGCAGAGTCCTTCGCTACGCTACTGGTGCAGGGCAAAACACTCCCAATAGGAGCGCCACTGTGGGGACTTTGGTTTGACTGCCAGTCCAAATTCAAAATTACAAGCCTATATCGAACGTATCCGTTCCTTGGCTAGTATGTATTCTGAGTTTAACTAAATACTAATCCAAAAACTTCCGGATGTTTTTTTTTTTCACGTCTTCTTTGCATTTTTGTTTTACAGCATTACGAAGGGGCGAACCGTGCAGGGGCTCCAAGTTGGACGCTCGGCGAGAAAGTCGGCGAGATCGTTGACCACCGCGATTGGCTGGCGCCGTGTAATTCACCTTGGCAATGGTCAATCGCCGCGCGGCGTTGGCCAATCGCGGCGGTCGGCGGCCTCACCGGATTTCTCGCCGATTTCCTTAGAGCCCCAAGTAAGGACAGCGGACGAATTTTTCCGCGCACAGTTGAGAGCGAAATTACGAACGATCGAGGAGGACTGGCCGTCCACAACGCGGAACGTAGAGCTCGAAAAGTGGGCGAGGAAGGATGATGATGATTGCGCGTGCGTGACAGGAATCAAGCATGTCGCGTTCGGGCGCGGTGGTGCTGGACGGTCGTCGGAGCGTGTCCGCACCGGGGAGAGCACGGGAACTTAAATAAATTACGCGATGCAACCGATTTCGGGACACGCAGTGAAACCCTATATAGGAAACTAGGCTAAGCAGCATTGGTGGATTGTGCAGGGCATTATGCGTCCCATAGGTGGGTTACACTTTCATGCATGGATACCGCTATATTTTCACATTGGAGAAAGCTAAGGATGTCGCAGCAGTGTGAGGCATTGGACAACGTACGCGGCTCTATTCAATCTGCTGGAGGAACCATTCCCACCACTCATCGGGTGGTTGTGAGACTAGCTGCTATCAACATTTGACTATCAGGAGCAGAGCTGAGCAGACTGTTGTCAATAATTGCAAAGTTAAGTAGTCGAATGATGATTTTCGCTAACGTCGCAAACAGTGTATCTCTTGTTGCAGGCGGTTTCTCTCGCGTTCGACATAACACTCGAATAAAGTGTGAGGCTGCACGTAATCGCGACTTCGTAGGCTTTCTTCATGACTGAAAATCCACTTCGTTGTAATTCTTTGATATACTTCACTATATTCCAAAACGTTTTTCTCCCTCAACCAGGCTTGTGCTCGTTACTTGAAAAATGTAATGGATTACGATTACAACTTGCCGAACTTCAAATGTAATGGATTACCGTTACAAATTAGTTTCACTGAAAAGTAACGGATTACTTTACTCGTTACGTTACAAATTACTTTCACGTTACTTTTTCCGTACGATTAGACAGAAAACAATAGAACCAATTTTGAGATTTTTCTAAAATGTTCTGCAACAGAACTTTTCATTTCTCATACGGCCGTATATGGTACAGTCTAAGAAATAGGGGTGTACACTTGTACCATATGTAACTCTCCAAAACTACATTTCGTCGTTCTGTCTACTGACGTCGAGCTGGCAATACCAACGTTGGATATAACGTACTAAATAGCTAATGTGCGTATCAAAAACAAAACAAAAATTACTGAGGTTTTGCAGCCGGGCCGAAAAAACCTTGATTGTCTTAATGTAGCCTTTAACT
>JAZHYW010009301.1:0-15055 GCA_037355805.1 Ixodes ricinus | reverse complement strand
GTTGAGCTGATTTCGTAGATCTCAGAGATTGGCTCTTCGAGTGTTTTGCGGGTAAGTACACGCGCAGTCATTTTTAAAAGATTGAGCTCTTCCCGCCCTGAGCGCACGGCTCATGATCACTGTTCCAATCACGCTAGCATATAGTTTCGGTTTTGTCGTAGACGCCCAAAACCAAACTTTGAGCCTCGATATTTATAAAACTACGCGCTATATCGAGAGAAAAGAATTATACCTTGTAATTCAGGGAAACTGCTTTAGCTAAGAACAGTTGTAATTTCAAATTCAAAAAAATATTGACCGGAGTTGCCCTTTAAGCTGTGTAACTGACCTCATACCTCACAATGTTGATGGCACCTTAAAATTAACGGGTGTGTTGCAAACGTACGTTAATGTGTTTTTTTTTTCTTCTTTTTTTCTGGTGCACGTAGTGTTTAGGCAGAACAGGAACTGACGTAATCATTTCCTGATGCGCCGTCCCCTTGTTTGGCTACGCACTGTTTTTGTTTGGCTATTCGAGGAATATATACTGACTGACAGATTAAGAAACGGGGCGTAACACGTTCCAGGTATCCTATTATCGCTCCGAAACCAACGAAATTACTACGGACTTACATCAACCAATATGAATGCCGAAGAACGAATCACAAATCAAAGTGCATGAAATAATAAACCGCATCCTGTCATTCTTAGGTCCGTGATCGCAGGTTTCCTTTCCCCTTTCACTCTATGCATCAGGTGCCAGCAAGAAAGAGAGTAAAGGATGCCATGAAAGAAGAGGCACATTTATAGGCGTAGTAAAATATATTTTCAAATATGGCCACCTCACTGCTTGACTGGACATGAAGTGTACGTCATTAAAACGATTTTATTGTAAGAACTTTCACATCACGCATTTATGAAATATTTACATGTAAAATATTTGATGTGTGCATTTATCACCGATATTTTTTTCCTATGTGTGACACAGTTAGAAGCGACAGACTGTGGCCTGCCTCGCCTTGTTATCATTGAAAATACTATCAGTTGGCAGCATCTCTTTTAATCAATATTAACACAGAAAACGAATTGCGCATTGAGGAGTGCCCTCAGTATAAGCTATGCTCCTATTGTCTTTGTTGATGTTCCCATCTTCGTCTCGCTTGTACACCTGTCTAGATATTGCGGTGTTGTAACTTCCTGAGATTAACAAACGATTACAAAAACCAAATAAAAACAAAGTCATACAACTCGTTTTGAGATAAACTAAACTCTGAATGTATAAAACATATTTCTGGGACTATGTCTTGATGTACCGACATCCACAGACCAAAAGAATATCAGTTTCTCTCTGAAGCAGCGAAGTACCTAACCAATACACCGTATTTACTCAAGTAATAGCCGCACAATTTATGAACAAGGCCCTTGCGTCTACTTTCCCGCAGAACACATATACAGCCAATCATTGCGTTGCACAAAAATAACATAGCGGATAACCAGATCGAGAACACGATTCTTCATACAAATGCAATCTTCACAGATGGTATCTTCGCACGAAGGTGCTATCTCTCTCCTGTAAACAGCTGGAATCATGCTGTCGATCGCGGTGATTGGCAAGCTCCGTGCTCCGCGGAAGAGCGAACCCTCAGGTTTTCTTCATAGACAGTGCGGCTATTGCTCGAGTGAATAGTGTATGTCATCCTTCATAACGTTGCAGAAGTTAAAGCATGAGCACCTCTTCGTCAGGCTTGTTGGTCCCTCACCTCGTTTGTGCCTTACCCGTGTGATTGCTACGAGCCCCCTTCAAATTATATGACTGTTGCTACAACTATTTTAAATAAAAATATGAAGGCGGTATTGGGTAAAATTATGTCTGCTTTCACGTAAAACACACGAAAAACGTCCTGCGTTACACGCCGAGAATAAGCTAAAGATATGCCTGATGAAAAAAGGGCTAGGGGAGGGGGGAAACAAGAAACACAACAATTTTTGCTTTCGTGTCGGGAGTGTGGCATGTTTTAAGTGCCGAAGCACAACAAAAAAGCTTTTGTGTGACAAGCACAGATTGTGTACTTGCGATGGAAGTAAACATTTTTATATTTACATTGTTTGTTATACGTTACATTATTATCTTAAAGAGAAAACAATATTGACATCTTTGCTTTTGGCGGCGCTTTAGGGAACGCCCCTAGGTTAGCAATTTGTGTTCCCAGTAAACATAGGCTCCGGTGCGAAATACTCATACTTCAGAAATTACGAAAAAAAAAAAAATAAAAAACCAAGGTTATCTGGTATTTTATGTCAGCCCGTCAAGCACTCGTTGACAGGATCCCTAGATGTACGGAGGCGCCTCCACAAACAAATATTTGAGGTAGCGTCAAAACGTCGTCAGGAAAGTAATAACATGTCTTGAACGTCATGCTCGGAGCACCAACAAACAGACATATTCACGAAGATACTTGTTTTAAACGAACATGCGTACGCTTTCTAGTAACTTGTTGGAGATTTCATTTTCATTTTATTTATTTTATTAGCTTCAAGGGCATCCAGACTATGCATTGCATGAGGTGAGTTGGAAGAAAACATAAGACACATCTTATTCAACATTCAAAAAAGAAACAAAACAAGTACAAAGAGGTGAAACCGGATCGCAGTCGATTAAGATTATGAGTAAAGTGATAATAACAAAAGTGAAAAAGGTGATATTTTAACCCAAAAAAGCAACCAAAACTCTATTCAAATCAATCGCGATACAATTGGTGAGGAGATCGAATTATAGGGGCAGCAGTTTCATTATCATCATCCTCATAACAAACAATCGCTGTGTGGCAAACAACTCCGACGCCAGCACTCCCCTAGCGTACGCCGCATCGTTTCCGCACTCGCTGCATATTTGTTCGTAGCGACATGGTGCGCACTTGCTGCGTACCACAGTGCTCGAAGCACGCTTTTTAATCGGGAATATGCAGCGCGGAGGACTGCAGCACGTACACGACGATGCGAACACTGTCCACCGTCGTCTCTGGTGCAACGCTGCACTCGATAACATGATCGCAGTTCAGCGCGTCCTCTCCTTCAGCGAGACACCGCTTGCTTTCGCTGATGTCGTTCATGATTGTCGCAAGAGAGGGGCCAACTGAAAAGTGATGTGCGTGTTTTGTGAATAATTTTGAAAACGCGGACGCCGCGCCGGCCATCCACTATCCAGGGCGCGCGGCCGACACGCCGCGGCTGGCCCGGCACGCGCGCGGGCGGACGCAGGTGTTTTGTAGCGTGAGCTACACTGGCCGAGGTTGAGCAGTTTCGCGTGGCTCGCATAATGAGCCGTGCTCCGTGCTGCGCAAGCGCGATGAGCAATGACGTCATACGGCACACAGCTAGCGCGCCGGAGACGCCGGCGCCGCGCGCTACGCCGCCGCCACGCGCGCCTCGCCGGTCTGCGCATGCGCGAGGAGCAGTGAAGTCACACGGCGCACAGCTGGCACGCCGGAGCCGCCGCCGCCACCGCGCGCGCCTCGCCGGTCTGCACATTCCAGAGGAGTGACGTCATAGCCACGGCAGACGCACCGGCGCCGCCGCGTGCCCAGCTGTCCGCCTCCGTTGCGCAGAAGCCAAGTCTGACGCTGCACCGGAGCCGCTTAATTGATAGCGCCTCTCGTTTTGTGCGCATAAGCTCACGCTACGTATATCCTGGCATAGCCGAGCTAAGCCACAGCAATTTTTTTAGAAAAGAAAGTGTGTGTGTGGGGGGGGGAGGGGGTCAGCGTATCGTATGTGCAATACTCCCCCCCCCCCTTTGTTTCCCCTCCCTAAATATTTGCACAAACAGAGTTATGGAGGGGTTCAGGATATCCGGACGTCCCCCTCTGAATAAGTCACTACCACGCATGCGCTTCATTTGCATTCAAAGCGGACTTCAATGACATTGAACGGAAGAGAGGCTAGATTACTTTTATCTAAGTACGTTTAGGAGAAAACAATAGTGGCACACATCTTTCACGAGCCTTGATTCGTCGTCTTTTATGAGAGCGAATGCATTTATGACTGCCGTCAGAGGGTTTCTTTGCCACACAAAGTTAGTTCCCGAGGTGGCCGCTAGGGAATGCCACTCCTCGATCTTCTCCCCAATAATGCGACGAAATACAGGTCATGGTCAGTATTTACATAATTGTTGGCATTGGTTTTTAGATAAAATAGCATTCTGATTGCTGACGATATGGCAGGTAACTTGTTCCACTCATATATGCCAAATGCTAAGGGTGAAAGAAAAAAGTATTAGTGCTGCATGAAAATATTTTGCATGGAGGATATAATCTGCATTCATCTCCAAAGCGCTGGTTTTCATACGTACGAGTAACAGCCGTCAACGCAGCAGCAAGTCGAGGCAGGTTTCAAAAATGAACCATGGCGAGAGAGGTATATCTATAGCACGAAGACATGAAAGACCCTATGGGTAGGAGAAAGCACGTCGCCAAATTGCATGCATAATAAATTCACCGCGCAAAAAAAATACATTAGCTATTTTTGATTTTAGGTTCTCCTTAAGTCCGAACACAGTCCGTGCTGCAGTTGTTAAAGCCAGTTGCGCGAATAAAACAAAAGGAGAGTGTCATGGCGTGTGTCATCTTGCTGTGCATTGGCTGTCATCTGATGAACCAATCGAGCCCAATGGATGCGCCGTGACCCGTCGATTTTATTCTGTGCGTTCTTTGACCGAATGTAGTTGGACTTTGGTAAAACGAAGCAGAGAGTCAAATTAGTTTGTATTGTGCTTCAATTTGACATGAACCAGCGTTGTACCGGCGAACATAAACACAAGCGCCTATCGGGCACGGTCGACGCAACGTATCAAATTAAGGAATGAAAAAAAAACAGCAGGCAGATGTTTTATTGCTGGGAGTATTTACAGTAAACAAACGTAATAAAGATCATCAATAAAAAGTTGAAATAGCGTTTAGTCTAAAACTCGGACCCGTTATTAATGCAGAGAGCACACTTACGAGCCTAGATAGTTTGCTGTCGTGACCCAGAAATACTCTGCATTCGACCGTTTTCCGAACCTAAAAAGAAATTTAATCACTAACAGCTTAAGAGAAAAAAAAAAGAAAAACCGGGCATGGCGTATATATTTCCCGCTAATTTCATGTTTTATCCAGAAAAAAAAAAACTTTAATAACTTTCGAAATGTCGGTCGCGGAAAGGAAGCGATAACCGGTTTCCACGCCGCCGACTTCCGTTTAAAGCGTTCATTTAATTCGCCAGTTTACGCGATTTTCCAGCGCGGAATTTTGCTTCTGTAAGTAAAATAAAGTAGGCGGCGCCCGGTCCGAACGGTGGCACCGACAGAGCCAAAGAGCGCATAGTTTGCGCACTCCCAACAAACGGCCTTGTCGGAGGAGTGAAAGCGCCATTCCGAAACTCAGACGAGGTCGTGTACGCGCCACTGCGAGCATGTCTCATTACTCCGACCGAATTTATTCAAACGGAGTTGAGCTCCTCAGTTGAGGAGCATGCGTCTTCCCTGCGCGAGGAAGGTACTACAGTCGCATTTGAACAACCTGCTGTCGTCAGCTTTCGCGTAGGAATGCGTGCTCCGCCATTGTCGCCTTCCACAAGGACGTTGCGGGACAAATGCTTTTTCGGGTTCACGACGCGCGTACGTTCTCGCTAGATATACCCGAATGAGAACTTTATGCGTTAGGAAAAACGTCTGAAAATGGGAAGGAACGTGTAATGCTGGACTGCTTATTTTTTATATATATAGACGCCGAAAGCTTAACAGGTGTAGGGCGTGTTCAGTGCGGATAATTTTATTATCGCGCAGCAGCGCATGAGGTTGCGGCGTTCGATAACGACCCTGAATAAGAAATCACGAAGCAACGTGCGTGAAAACAATGAGCCACAAAGCTGCGTTTTTTAGACTGTCGGTGAAGATATAATAAACCAGTTGTTAAAATCTGAAGCTGCGACAGATGAAAACAAATATTAGTTAAAAGCCTGTTAATATAGTACAAACATATTTTAACGTCCCGTGATATATTAGTTGTATGTCTAGCTGCTGATACACCTCTACTTCATAAAAAATGCTCTAAACAAAATTAAAAAAAAAACTTTTAATTGTTTTTTTTATATATTGACAAAGGACGGATAATTCATTGCAGGCAATAGCCTAGCAAATCATATATGCCGAACGAAAGCAAACGGCACATGAACTCCAAAAGATGCCCGTGAGTTCACTTTTTTACAGAAGTCAGACACAGCCTATCACAGCGAACAGTAGAAGGCTCCCGGCGAATGACAAAGCTCAAAATGCAATTGAACATTAAAAAACACAAGAAAATACGATGTGCGTAAAGAGAAAGAGAGGGGATGTATCACTTGCTCACTGTCCCTGCGCACTGGGCATGTTTTAAAGCATGAAATGCTTTTCAACGAAACCCTCATTACGAAAGTTTGCCAGTCCGTCCGTGCATTTATTCCTAAATTTAGCGGGGGACACTAAATTGGTGTTTCGTTCACGTGACGTCAACTGAGGTCACATTACCTGACGTCACGTGATCCAGTCACCAATTCAGTTGCCTCACCAAAGTCTGTGGGGAAATTGATGTCACGTAAGCTGACGTCACATGACCTGTACAACAAATTCAGCTTCCCCGTGATACTTAGCGGGAAAATTGACGTGACGTGCTTCATGTCACGTGACCTATAGACCTTTTTCGCAAGGGCGCCGCCATCTTGAATTGTCGTCACTTCCAGTATGGGCGAAAACATTGTTTTGCCGTCGCCACGCCAATAGAAGACATTTAGGACATAAACGTAACCGTCACACATTCTCGTTTTGCCTCCCCTCTATTTTTTACTATTTGCGGGTTGAAACGTTTTGATATTTTTTCGTTGCCCATACCGGATATGCTTACTTGGCGGTCGGGGGCGAGAGTAAGGGGAAAAGGTCTATACACCATTTCAGTTCCCCCGCTAATTTTGGCGGGAAAATCGATGGTACGTGAACTAGACACCTTCAGTTTCCCCTCTATACTGAACGAAGAAATCGACGTCAAGTACCATGACGACTCGTGACACATCTATTGAATTTCTCCACTAAATCTAGGCGGTAAACTGACGTCACGTGGTCTATACGCCAATTCCTTTTTTTCGCTAAATTTAGCGGAAAAATTGACTCCTTTGTCCTATACACCCAATTTGTAACTAGGAAATTGACAAAACTAATGTGCTTCTCAGTGTTGGAAGTAACGCGATACACACAAGAACGAGTTCAATAAATGTGCTCTAATGGTCTCAATGCGATGTCCATATCGGAGTGGAGTCCTCACGTGCCTTATCCCCCACTCCAAGTGGTTCACCGAGCCCGCAGCTTGCACTGTTTACCATGTCACGCCGAAACCACCGAAACTCGCTTGTTGACGTTCTTGCCCTTAGAGCCGGTGCTGACGTTGACGGGCACAGAAGACGTCGGCCGCAGAAAGAAACGTATGAGTCGAGTGCATATAGACCTTTTCGGTGTACACTCGTACCCAGCCACCGAATAGGCATATCCGGTATGGGCGACGAAAAATACTAAAACGTTTCAAACTGTAACTAATAAAAAATAAGTGGAAGGCAAAACGATAATGTGCGACAATTGCGCTTATATCCAAAGTGTCTTCTACTGGCGTGGCGACGGCAAAACAATGTTTTCGCCCATACTGGAAGTGACGACAATTCAAGATGGCGGCGCCCTTGAAGAAAGGGTCTATATGCACCTAACCTTGGTGACGACAGGCAAAAAGCTTCTAACTTCCTAGTTTTTTTTTGTTTTGTTTTTAGCCCAGAGAAAAATAAGTTTTTTTTTTCTTTCGGAACTTTTTCAATTTTGATAACTGCAAAATTTGGATCCAAATGATTGAGTGAAAACTGTATTATGTACGCAATGTTACATTGATTAAAACTTGTTGTTGGCCTAGTTGGTTCATAATGCTGTCTAGAGGTTTTTTTGTTGTTTTTTTGCGCGACACAAGGGCAAACACAAGCGAGTAGACACGGACAAGCGCATGCGCTTGTCCGTGTCTACTCGCTTGTGTTTTGTCCCTTGTGTCGCGCAAAAAAAAAAACCTCTAAAATGTTACATTGCTTTACAATTTTGATTATAATTTACTTTCAATTATATTTTATGTTTTATTTATGGCAGAAGAGAGCCACCACACGGACAAGATACAGGCAACAGAAACTGCTCACACCTTCCAAATGATCTCCTCCCTTGCGTAGCTGTAAGAGGAGCTTCAAACACGCAATGAAGCCGATTATCGGTTTGAGATGAAGGAAGCAGGTCGCTATTTTCCCTAAACAGAGTTCCGAAGCGACTCGATAAATTGGTGTCGCTAGAACAGCATCGCTAATCTACCGTTCGCTCAAATGAACGCCGCCATTCGCTAAAGTTTCGTTCGATGAAGCATCATGGTCGGGGCATCGTTCGCTAAAATGTCGTTCGATCAAGTCAGTGCATCCCAAGTCGTACCCAACTCGAGGTTAATCACGGCACATGGTAGTATGTTAATACTTCATGATTTAGAGTTTCTACCATATTAACGAAGTGAATAGAAATGTATACCTGTAAAACTTAGCTTCACTTAGGTACAAGTTCCTCGAAAACGTACCTAACACACAAATACAGATACGAAGAAATGAGAGTACAGTCGCCGCGGGAGTTAATAGCTCCACGCGAGCGCGCGTTTATTTGCGAGGGGCGCTCTACTGGTGACTTGCGATAAAACTAAAGATGACGTCAGGGCGAGTCCATGCGGAGTGGACGGGGGAAGCCGCTCAATTCAAGGGAATCGTTGCTATCATCTGCCTGCGGGTGAGCGTAGGTCGAATGAAAATGGGGAGATGATTCTGCATAAGTTAGAAAATACGACGCATTTCCTTCTCTCTTTCCAAACAGCCATCTCATTCGTGCTCGGCGACCTTGACTCCTGCAGAATCATCTCCCCTTTTCATTCGAACTAGACTCAGGCGTGCGGACGTGCGGATGATGACAAGGGTTCCCTTGAATTGAGACGGCTTCCCCCGTCCACTCCGCATGGACTCGCCCTGACGTCATCTCTAGTTCTATCGAAGGGTGTAGCCCGAAACAACCCATTCCCGTTTGAACCCGTTTCATTTCGACCCATTCCCAAATCGACCTTCCCGTTTGAACCCGTCCCGTTTCGACCCATTCTCGAAACGACCTTCCCGTTTGAACCCTTCCCGTTTCGTCCCATTCCCGAAACGCCCTTTATATTTGAACCCGTCCCGTTTCAACCGATACTCGAAAGACCCTTTGCGTTTTAACCCGTCCATTTTTAAGACATTTGTATAAGACCCTGCGCATCGCAACCTCTTCGCGAAGAGTCTAATCGTTCTAACACTGGTCTGCGCACCTTTCCTGCTTAAGAATATATGTTCTGAAATATTATTGCATGCCAATCTATTCTAAAAATCGCACCTCTTTCAGGCTAGCTTCGAAGTAATATATTATTCTTACTTCAACCACTTAAAGTGTTTTTGCTTTTTTGTTTTTACTTCAAAATGATCCCCATAACGTGCAACCACGAAACGGTCTATGTACACTCTGCGACACCGTTACTGCAAAGACGACCTTGTCGCTTTTTAAAATTTTACTTCGAAATGGTATTAGCAGGCACCAAATTTTAGGGCTTAGGGTACTAGCTCAGATGAGCACTTCCAAAGCCAGTAATACTTTTTATGGCAGCCTTTTAATTCTATAAGATAAACAGCACCACCGCCGATCGCTTGTTCGCGCTACGTACAATAATGAAGTCTTGAATACGCCAGCACATTGGGGAAGCTAAAATAAGCAACGCCATCGCGACGCTATTTTTAGGGTATCCAAAGTGCTTGCGTGCGTTATTTGAAAACCTTATATTAGTGATCTTGATATTTTGAAGAGCGATAAATCAGGCAGGGTGACAGGCATGTGATTGCGACTTTATTTTCTTTTACGATTTCAAACACTGAACACTCGTGCACACAGGAAAATATCATAGACCGGAAAATGCCTTCGCCTTGTTGAGAAAGTCTAACAGGAAAATCATGCCATCAGAAAGGCAACACTACAGTTCTGATAGTTTGCGGTCCTTGCTGACCCACTTGTGCCCCCTGGCCTGCACGGCACCACTATTCGCAAGCTGCTGCAAAGATGTATCCTTGTCAAAACCTCATCCCGTATGATCAAATCGATGAAGGTGTAAATGTTCGGGTGAGACCTCCCTGACACCGCGTTTATCTTACGGTGCCATGTCTCCAAGGTTGTTTCGGGAGAGGGAGAAGTGAGGTCAGCAAGGAGGACAGACATTTGACACTTGAGCCTAATCAACATGTTAACGAACAATACAAACGAACCGACCCAACTGATAACAAACGATGGCCGAAGCGGGAAGGTTGTTTCGGGATTGGGCGAAATGGGAAAGGATGAAACGAGAAGGTCGTTTTGAGCCGGGTCGAAACGGGAAGGTACAAACGGGAAGGTTGAATTGGGAATGGGTCGAAACGGGAACCACCCCTATCGAAAGCCACCAGTCAAGCGCCGCTCGGAAAAAAACGCACGCTCGCGTGGAGCTATTAACTCCCGCGGCGACTGTACCTAGGTTTGCACATCAGGTACAACAAAAGTACCTACATACGAATTTCCAGTTACTTGTACCTAGGTACTTTGCAACCCTGTACATACATATATATATATATATATATATATATATATATATTATATATATATATACTTGGTCAGCTGCGCTCGCAGCATTATTCCCCCTTTTAAAAAGTGCATCGTCTCGATGCAGCACAAAACGAAAGCACAGATCCACAGCAAAAAGGATAGCAGAGTCGCGAGCCACAGTTCACAGTTCACTCTTTGACGAGAGTCCAAAGTTCTATCGTTCGTAATACGGCTTGAGCCGGACGACGTGCACCACCTCGGGTCGTGGCTGGCATCTTGCAGATGGGCGCGTTCCGTCGGGTAGAACTTCGTAGTTCAGATCGCCGAGGCGTCGGATGATTTTGTAGGGTCCGAAATAGCGTTTGAGAAGCTTCTCGCTGAGACCGCGGCGCCGTATCGGTGTCCACACCCATACCCGGTCTCCGGGTCGAAAGTGGACGTCCCGGCGACGAAGGCTATACCGGCGTGCGTCGACTCGCTGTTGGTCATGAATCTTGATTCTTGCCAGTTGGCGAGCTTCTTCCGCGCGTTGCGAGATCAGTTGAGCGTCGTCGTTCCCATCGTCGGCCGGCACGTGAGGCAGCATGGCGTCGAGCATCGTGGTAACCGTCCGGCCGTGTGCCAGTTGGAACGGTGTCATTTCCGTGGTTTCTTGAACCGCTGTGTTGTACGCAAACGTGACGTACGGCAACACCTCGTCCAACGTCTTGTGCTCTACGTCGACGTACATGGAGATCATGTCGGCGATCGTCTTGTTGAGCCGCTCCGTTAGCCCGTTGGTCTGTGGATGATAGGCGGTGGTTCGTCGATGGCTGGTGTGACTGAGCCGAAGAACTTCTTGAGTCAGCTGTGCCATGAAAGATGACCCGCGATCTGTGATCAGCACTTCAGGTGCGCCGTGTCGAAGGAGAATGGACTCGACGAAAAACTTGGCGACTTCAACCGCTGTTCCCGATGGAAGGGCTTTCGTCTCGGCGTACCGTGTGAGATAATCTGTGGCGACGATTATCCAGCGGTTTCCCGGCGTTGACGGCGGAAAAGGGCCAAGTAAATCCATTCCAACCTGCTGGAAGGGCGTAGTTGGGGCAGGTATCGGCTGCAGAAGTCCTGCTGGCTTCGTCGGAGGCTTCTTACGTCGTTGGCACTCATGGCAGGACCGTGTGTACAGATGGACGGTTTTCGGGAGTCTCGGCCAGTAGTACTTGTCACGAATCCGGGCGAGCGTCCTGCTGTAGCCGAGGTGTCCAGCCGTCGGGTCGTCGTGGCATGCTTGAAAGATTTCTTCTCGAAGGCCAGCAGGAACCACCAGCAGCCAGTCAGGGTTGCTGGTTCCGAAGTTCTTCTTGAAAAGCACGCCTCGCCGCAGAACGAAGCTTGACATGTCTCGGGCCAAGACTCGCGGAACTGAACTTCCTTGACCCTCGAGGTGGTCGATCACCGCGCGAAGTTCCGGGTCGTCTCGTTGAAGTGCTCCCATATCGGTATCTGTAACTGCGCCGAGAAAACGGTCGTCATCGTCGTCGTCGGTGCTGTCGGAAGGAGATTCGACTGGGGCCCTAGACAAACAGTCGGCGTCGTTATGCTTGCGGCCAGACTTATGCACAATGGTTACGTCGAATTCTTGCAGTCGGAGACTCCAGCGAGCGAGGCGTCCTGACGGGTCCTTGAGGTTGGCGAGCCAACAGAGAGCGTGGTGGTCCGTGACAACGCGGAACGGGATCCCGTACAGGTACGGGCGGAACTTGGTTAACGCCCAGACGACAGCAAGACATTCCTTGTCGGTCGTTGAGTAATTTTGCTCTGCCTTGGACAGTGCCCGGCTTGCGTAAGCGATCACCCTCTCTGCTCCGTCTTGTCTTTGGACGAGTACCGCGCCGAGTCCGGCGTTGCTGGCGTCCGTGTGAACTTCCGTTTCCGCTGATGGATCGAAGTGTCCGAGGATAGGGGGCGACTGGAGTCTTTCCTTCAGTTCGTTGAACGCTTGTTCTTGCTCCTCTCCCCACTGGAAGTTCACGTTGTCCTTCGTCAGATTCGTGAGCGGTGCAGAAATCTTGGCGAAATCGCGAACGAAACGTCTGTAGTAAGCGCACAGCCCAAGAAATCTTCGTACGGCTTTCTTGTCTGATGGCTTCGGAAATGCGGCGACAGCGGATGTCTTTGCCGGGTCAGGGCTTACACCCTGAGCACTCACGACATGGCCCAAGAATTTGAGCTCGCCGTAAGCGAACTGACATTTTGACGGCTTGAGTGTCAGTCCAGCATTCTGGATAGCCTGTAGCACGGCTCGCAGACGTCTCAGGTGCTCGTCGAAGTCGCTTGCGAATACCACGACGTCGTCGAGGTAGACGAGACAGCTTTGCCATTTCAAGCCTGAAAGGACGGTATCCATTACGCGCTGGAAGGTCGCCGGTGCTGTGCACAGTCCAAACGGCATCACTTTAAATTCGTACAGTCCGTCCGGCGTGACGAAGGCAGTCTTCTCACGATCCCGTTCGTCGACCTCGATCTGCCAGTACCCACTCTTCAGGTCCATCGACGAAAAGTATCGGGCGTGGCGCAGCCGGTCCAGAGTGTCGTCGATGCGGGGCAGCGGGTAGACGTCCTTTTTTGTTACGGCGTTCAGTCGACGATAGTCCACGCAGAACCGAAGAGTCCCGTCTTTCTTTTTCACCAGGACTACCGGTGAAGCCCACGGACTGTTTGAGGGCTGGATGATGTCGTCGTCGAGCATTTCTTCAACTTGCTTCTGGATGACTTCTCTCTTTCACCGAGACACGGTACGGCGACCGATGAACGGGAAGCGCGTCGTCATCAGTAACAATTCGATGTTTCGCAACCGTCGTTTGGCGTACCTTTGACGACGTGGAGAAGCACTCACTGAACTCGGCGAGAAGGTCACTGAGTTGTCGCCGTTGTGGGGTAGGCAGGGTTGGATCGATGTCGAACTGCGAAGGCGGCGTTGTCTCGTGTGGCCACGAAGAGAGGTCTTCTGATACTCCGGCGATAGCGGCTGAGTCGGGGAGTTCCTCGGCGTGACCCACGGCGGTGCCTTTCGTAAGGTGCTGAGCCTCCTGTCGGAAGTTCGTTACGAGTGCAACAGTGCGTCCGTGTTGGAGCTCCGCGATGCCTCTTGCGACGCCGATCCCTCTTGCTAGGAGCAGTTCGACGCTACCTTCCAGCAAAGCTTCTCCGCAGATGCCTTTTTCGGTCGCGACAGGCACAAGTACACTCGAGCGTGGTGGCAAGTTCACGTGGTCGGAGAGTACACGCACTGTAGCTGACGTGGCTGCCGTAGTTTTGTGATCCTCGGGCACTACGACAGGTTTCCGCAGCCTCAACTCGTTGGCTTCCAGGTCGATGACGGCGCCGTATTCGCACAAGAAGTCCATTCCGAGTATAACGTCTCTCGCACAGTCTCGTAGAACGACGAACTTTACCGGACACGTCTCGCCGTGAATCTCGACGCGAGCAGTGCATCTTCCGACTGGCGTGATAAGATGTCCCCCGGCGGTCCGTATCTGTGGGCCATCCCACGGCGTCGTCACTTTCCGAAGGCGTTGGGAGAGCCTCCCACTCAGGACGGAGTAGTCTGCTCCGGTGTCGACGAGAGCCGACGCGTCGTGGCCGTCGATAACGATGTTTAGGTTATTCTTTACCGTTGCAGGAGCGTCGTTTCGGTCTCTGGTGGCGTTTGAGTGGGGGCCCTCCGACGTTCGTGGAGGATCTTGGCGTCGGTCGTCTTCGGCAACTCCACCTCCAGGGGTTGCCGCGCCTAGTTTCCCCGGCGAGGAGCGAGGGGTGACAGGCTTTCACGTCGGGGGCCAAAGAAATAAAATTTACCTTAAGTACAGACAAAGTAATGACCTGTCAAGGTTAACCCAAAAGCGACCGGAGTGACGAGTTCGACATTTTTTCTAGAAAACAATAAAATTTCTAAAAAATATTTGAATGCATCAAGGTATCTTTATAGTACCTATTAAATGAGGAAAAAAAAGTTAAAAAGGTGTATAAAAAGTACTAGCGCCAGCAGAGGGTGTCAAACACGCGACCTGCAACGGCAGGAAAAACACTAGTTTCTGCCACTGCGGCTTCTATGCTTCGTAACTCGAGAACTAAAAATCTGGGAGCACGCGGTTTGCGCCCTCCTTCATTTGAGGATTGTCCCCTGTACATTTATTTTTTTCGTCAAAATTAAAAATCAGACCCTTTTTAGCCTGCCCGATTTGAGATGAAAACACCCATATATATATATTCAGGGGATTGAATCAAGAAGCTTCTAACACGGTTCGTTTTTCAGGGCTTCAAAAAAAGCAAGCGAAGTATAAAAGAAACACGGATAAAAAATACGATTGTGTTGTCTGTATGTTT
>JAZHYW010009298.1:0-34981 GCA_037355805.1 Ixodes ricinus | reverse complement strand
TGATTAGAGTAAGTTCATTGTACGGAGGCGACGGGATCTGCTTATCATTTTGTCGGACATTGTGGGGCATGCCCACTCTACAGACCCTCTAGAAACTTCAGACGGCTCATGAATATGCGGCTGGAGTTCTGTCGGGCTGCACTAGAACGCTCCAATATAGTGCCGCCAGACGACACTCTAGACAAAGCGCTTAAAAATGGTAGCCATAGTAACATGCTGTGTTTGCGCAAAAATAAAGATATGGGAGCACACGGCGCTTAAAATCGAGTGTGAAATTATAAAATGGGACGGAAGGCGCAAGTCGCCGGATGTTTCTGCGAAGACTGGAACATCCCTAAACATTTTGGAGCTTCAGAAAAAAACCTTTTTTTTTGTAAAAAAGTATAAGCCACGAAGGACATCAGAATTGCAAAAATATACTAATGAGCAAAATAATTACCTGAAGTTCAATAATTAGGTTTTTAATAAGTAAAAATAAACATGATTCAAATTAGAAACTTGTTGAGCGCATCAAGAACTACTCAATAAATCAATTTTAGGACGACCTAAAACATATGGGAAGAGAAAGGGTGTGCTAAAGTTACCTCTCGTCCAGAAGGCGCAAGGCTGCCGATGCGAAAATGCGAGCTATAAGAACATGATCCGCGTTTTGGCATCGCCGGCCCGCTCGTGCCGTACGAGTGGTAATTTAAGCGCAACCCCACGGGTCCCACATGAGTCAGGTCATTCTAATATTGACTGATATAGGGGTTTCCGATAACGCTCATCGAATTTCTAATTGAAATCTTAAGTTTAGTTCCACTAATTAGGAAGTTAACTTGTGAACTTTCAGGTAATTAGTTTAAAAACTAGAATGTTTTATAAATCCCTGACCTCCGCCATGGCTGGCAGTTTGGTCCCAGAAAGAGTTTTTATTTTTTAACCACTTTAATCTCGGGATTTTCTGAATGTCGTCGCAGAAACGCCTAGTATAAGGCCCGTGATGTAAGAAAAAAAAGCTATTGTCATCCACCCTTTAATTTCTGTTACTACCCTTACCCTCACCCTCTATGCAATTTTTTCTTATGAAATATTTGCCTTTTCATTGAGGAATACCGCATGAGTAAGCACTTTTGTATAAGCTATCGCCTTGTCGAAATGAGTAAGCCGAATTAGGTACCCGCCATACTTTGTTTTTGCTTAGCACACACTCGTGCAAACGTAGGATAGCATGAGTTTCAGAGGCCAGATTCAAGAAACGATCTTACGTCAGAAATGCTTAGTAGCACAAAACCGAAGAACAAATTCGTATTGCGAGGCGAAATAATGGTAAGTTTTGCGTAGGTCACGATGGAATCCTCCAGGAGCTTTAGAGGGTCTTACGCACTTTTTATCATCAAATTCACGTGGCGGACAACATCACTCGCATACGTTGTCGCGACGCCAAATGGTCATTTATTTTGCTACATAGCTCTCCGCGCGCGTCTCGGCTTCAAGCAGTAAGTAAAAACAAATAGGTACTCAAAACTGAACGCCGTGGAGACGAACGCTAGTACCATGGGTACCCGCAAAAAGCTACAGCGGCAACAATCTCACCGACCATGCCACCGCCAAGGGCTAGCTAGAAACACGCTGAATCCCGGATTGAAGCTCACCGGACAAAAGCTCACCGGACTTTTCACAGACCCAGAAAAAAGCTCACCACATTTAGTCGTGAACCTGGACAAAAGCTCACCCGAATAAATTTGTCTGCTTTTCGAATTAGATCAAGTAACATTAAAACAATTAAGCAGCGCCTTCCTTGAAAATTTATGTAGCAGTCGCGCAAGGTTTGTTTTATGTTTAAGACAATAATGTTTATTGATCAAACCTTTAAAGGCGAATACAGACTCACACTGCCTCGATCAGTTTTGATATGTCAATATGAAGCTGATCATCCGCAGACAGCTTTCTCATTCGGTTCTGAAGAAACTTTGTTGCCTTCCGAACCCTCTTCCCCGGAAGTTCACCTTTGCGTGCTTGCAGCAAAGTTGTTGTGACAAATGCTTGATCCTGCTGAAGACACTTGATGAGCCTCCAGACAATTGACTGTTCCTGTCCAACAAGCTTGTGGAACCTGTTGTTCCACCCTTCGCAGAAGTTGCTGGGTGCCTATGACTGCCTCCATCTTAGAAAAAACAAGCTACAACTAGAAGTGTCGCAAAGTCACCTTGTATAGCACCCGCATAGATGAAGAACAAAAGGAAAACCTCCAGCACAACATGTAAAAGTGTGACCTTGGTTTTCAGTTAACCGAGTTCGAAGAATATTCGTTTCAGTATACTTTTTAAATGAACTTACGTCGAATCAATTACGTAACCCCATTTAGTCCACCGTTTATTCAAAACCACTTTACCCCCAAAAAATGTCGTCCGAGTTATCAAAAAGAACAAAAAAGTGAGTTTTTGGTTGGTTTTACCGAAGAATGAGTGAGATTTTGTCCGGGTCCGCCAAAGAATAGGTGAGCTTTTGTCCGGTGAGCTTCTGACAGGTGCGCTTGTTACCGCTGAGCTTTTGTACGGTGAGCTCCTGTCCGGTTACCAGGAATACTATGCCTAACAAGGCACTTCGACGCAATGCTGCTCCGCCGTCCCTGGCCAAGACCGTCTGCCCACGACTGGAGGCCTCGCTGAATGGAATATGCCCGCGCGACTTTTGCGGACCCTTCCCGAGTGAATAAATTGAACCGTGACCTTTTTGTTCGGGTATGTGGGGCAGTCTCTTCCTCTCGTTGTCCCCTTGTGTTCGGAAGCAGCGGTAGCAAACAGTCGACGAAATGAGACACTCTCCTTGATTCTATTTTCATGTTTTGTGTTATAAGGGTCAAATAAACGCCCTATAGATTACATTCGCCACATAGGTAGGTAAAGTTATTTTCAGTATGTTCGTTCTATTTCGACATGACGGCAGGCAAACACATGCCGTGTTAGAGTAGTTATTGGGAGCTACGGGTCCAACCTTCATCTGTTAAGCGTAATGTCAGCATTAAGTTGAGATTTTTAGTGGCCCAGCGATTCATATAATCGGTTGTAAAAGATCGTTCCCGACGCTGTTATCAAGAAGCAGCAAAAGCCCGTTGCTAGCGCGGTTCCGTTCCTAATGTGAACGAGTAGTTGCGTGGCTCTTGCTGACACTCTTGTAGTTTAAACGTATCTTCCTGAACGTCGGCTCCCTCCTGCATTTCCGAAACCCCAAAAAACGATACGCCAATTTGTTTTCATGTGTGCTGTCTTGCATAACCATGGGTGCCGTCTCCTTTTTAGCAACGATAATAGTTGTTTTGACTTCGTAGCGATCTAGTGCGTAGCAGTCAAGCAAGGCGGATATCCTGTCCTCAGCAGAGCTGGGCATTCGGGACCATTTAAATCGACATTTCGTATAGTTAAAATGGATGTACACGATACTCAAGCAAGACAGGAAAGCCGCCTACGTTTGTTGTGATCCAAAATTCCCGTTCTCCATCCATGCCGAACTCTCCGATTGGCTGTTCGTGTTGCCGAAGGCGCTGTCGACATAACAACAGCCCGCTCTCGCGGTGGTCGAGAGCTTTGTCGGAAGTTCTTCTTTTTTCGTGCGAAAACGCCGCTTTCCTTCTCTCACTTGAGAAAGTATTAGTAAACACCGATTTCTCGACTTACGATATGCGGAACTTACGAATTTCTTGGCTCAGTCGTCGTAGCCAAAGAAGTTCTTCGTGAATCTGGCCTCAGATCCGCATCATGCTCTCCCTTGCACTTCATGGCCATCGGCTACCATTCGTGAAAGAAAATGTTCTATCAAGCCGGAAGTTGGAAAACTCGGCTCGCCCATTACCTGGCGCCTTTACGGAAAAAATAATAATGGCAGTGTGTAGGCCAGGAAGAGGAGGGCCCGAAATAGAGAAAATACACCGAGAGGGCAATAACGTTACGTTACATGCTCAATGATATGACTAGTTAAGAGTCATAAAATGGTGTAAATAAAAGCCGTCGGAATTTGTATTCTTATTGATTGGGGATTGTTGTAAAGTGGTACTAAATGAACAATATACAAAATTAGGAAGGGTTTGCTGCACAGACGTTATGAAAGTTAAATGTTAGCCGAAGTCGACAGATGTGTATAAGGCTTGATAAAAATGATTCTAGGGTAGTAGAGTTTACAACGTTTCGCAATAAATGATTCCATTCGTTAATGGCTCGGGGTAGAACGACCATTTAAAGGAATTATTATGGGAATGAAAATTCTTCAAAACGTTTACCGTGACTATGCTTTGCTAATCGTTTATTAGTAGGAATTAGGTAAATTTCTGGGAAAACATTGCATTTCTTGTTTGTTAATTCGTATAAAATCATACGCCTTGGAATCTGTGCCCTTTTTTTCTAGAGGTAGAAAATCCAATTGTCTCCAGAGTTCAGTGGCGAGTCTTGTCTACTATATTCTGTACATATAAACCTTGCTGCCATTCTTTTTTTTAGTTTTTATCTTATTAATGCTTATGACAGTGTGTGGGAACAATACGAAGTTGGCATTTTCGATAATAACAAGGGCTTGTGTCTTATAGGATAATAGTTTTCTTTCTGTGGATCAAAATTGTATGACTACTTTTAGGAAATGGAGTTTATTCAATACTCTGTGAGTTATAGAGTCGATGTGCAGCTCCCAATGGATGTTATCACGCATATATAGGCCAAAATATTTATAGTCCGATTCCATTAAGGGAGATATTGTCTATGTGGTAAGAAAGATAAGAGATGTGTTTTGTTAGTTATAGTAATATATAAAGTTGTTTTATTACATATTAATGCATCGGTTAATTGTGACACAAATTTGGGATGCAATGTGGTGCATTATTGAGGATGATATAAAATTCTTGAATATTAAATTGGTGCATAAACTATAACATCGTGAGAAAAAAGCTTGATTTTTACGTTAACTTAATGAAACTTGTGCGTGCGCATTAAAGACCAGGACGAAGAGAGGACAGGACACAAACGAGGCGCCTTAACGTTTTGAACGATGATATTAAATGAAAAAGGCAGGTGGCAGTACTGATCCCTGTGGGACGCCAGATGAAGTTATTTTTTTTATTTCGATGATGACTGAGCGTTAATTTGAACATGCCTTTACCAACCTGAAAGGTAGTTTTTATACAATTACGACTTTTAGCTCCTCTCAAAGTTGCTTCTAGTATTAAATCATAATTTCGTGTGGGATACCCTGTCGAATGTTTTGGATCGAGTCTATAAAATGGCATCAACCTGGGCCCTGTTATTAATAATAAATAAAATATCATGAATGCTTACATTTAATTGTTGCACAATTGATAATTGACTTTTGAAGCCGTGCTGGAATGGGGTTGATATATGTTATGCGAAAGTTTAAATGTGCTTTGAGGTAATGTGCTCAAGAATTTGTAGCAAGTTGAAGTGAGATAGATATATGCATGTTGATCAGTGCATTCGCTTTTGTTACTCGATTTATATATCAGAACGACTTTACCTAATGTCCAGATTTGGGGAATTTTTTTTCAATGAGGGAATGTCTAAAAATGACAACGATGTATCGTTCTATCTATTCTGCATACATTATTAAGAATTCGCTGGGTATATTGTCGGGTCCAGTATTTTTTGTGTTAAGGTTAAGCAAAAGTGAAAAAAAAACCGCTTTGTTCGGTGACAACAACATATTCTATGGCTGTCTGTTTATTTTGCGTTTTACGTCATTATTTCTAGTGTTGTCCAAGGATGGTTCCTTAATATTTGTTTAGCTTTAGTACGGATAAACATTGATGTACAGTTGTTATCATGGCCCCTTTAAATTTGTTCATAAGGGCGTCGGTAGTGGTGATAAACTTCATGACAAAGGATTCGAAGCTGCCAAAAATAATCGAATACGCCAGCGTCCTCTACTTTCTTAAATTCTAGGATTGTAGAAACATGCCGGGTATTCAAAAGTGCGAAGCTTCTGAATGTAAGTAATACCATCTCATGTTTGTTTATTTCATTTAACACGCCAACATTATATTTTTACCTCATAAAGTGATCACTAGCAGCCATGACTGTGTTGAGTTTTCTAGGCAGATATTATCGGTAACAACTTGATTTAGGTCGTAATGAAAGCAAAGTTCCGTAAGAGAATCACACCGCAAAACGATCTAGAAGGTTTTTCCAAGGACCAATCAATAAATGTAGGTTGAAATCACTTGCGATTATAATTTTATTATTGATATTGTGTATTTTGTTTAACAAACGTGGTAATGCATGTTCTAAAAAAAACGGAGAGGAAGCATTTGGGGGTCTGTAGGCATCAGCAATGTAGCAACAACTGTTCTTGGAGCCAATTTCGGATTATAAACATGTAATTCCTTTGAGATCGGGTGTGAGGGTATATCAATCTCCGTTTCGCTCAAATATCGCCGCCCCGCCGCCACGCAAAGCCCTATCTTTGGAAAGATTGTGACACTGGGAGCCGTGATTTTGCTATCTTGTACGCTGCTAATTATCTATGTTCCGGTTATTACTAAAGTATCAGGTTGGGTTGGGTATGGTAGTGTAAAATGAGACGCGGAGCAAAATGCGACAATTTTTGTTTAGCGCCATCAATCTTCTAGACAAGCAATCGAGAGTACTTTTAAACTTTGCCGAGAGGTGCCGTGACCTATACACTTAAAATGTGCAAAAAGGGAGAGCTATCGGCTAGAGTGTTCCAGAGAAAATAAATGCGGAGTTGAGGTTGACGTGTTCACCCCCGTCCAAAAAGGCGCATAATTCAGCGCAAGGTTTCGCTTCGAGAACTGCACCCCGGTATGGCGCCCACCAATCTGCCAAGGTAAGCTTTTATATTTTTGGTATGCTTTATTAGCTCCATGCTGATCGAATATGAGCAATCTGTGGTTGCGTTGTTTAAATAAGTAATTATTTACGTAAGAGGACACGCGCGGGACAAAACGCGACAACCTCGCATTTTATGGCGCGTATGTCAATAACGCCCCAGTCTGCTTGTTGCTCCTGAGCCATAGTCTTTTTCTCCCGGTGTCTAACATAATTCGAACGTATAAAAAAACAAACAATGGCTTTATAGCGCGAAAGTATCATGAATAAAGCTCCTGGAAGTGTCAAGCAACAGCGTCACTCCCTTCGCACAGGTGCCACACTTTTTGGCGTACCAAAGGATGCGCTACTAAGGCGAGCCAAACGACTCGGTGAATGTGAAAAGCAGTGGCTTTGCGAAAATCGGCTGGGTACAAAAGGCGAGTTCTTTCCGACGTTTCAAATTTCAAGAACATTTCTTCTGTACCTAACGTAGGACAGAAGAAGAGATCAAGCAGGTCGGAGAGCATCACTGCTCTAACGTCATCGCCACACAAGGTAAAGTTGATGTTGGCGAAACCAACCAAAAACCGGCGTTCTTCTGCCCCCCTCCCCCTCCCCCTCCCAGCAAAAAAAAAAATCTAAAACGTGGGATTGCGGAGAATGATAATTATTGATCCCTCGAAGATGCGCGCAGTGTCGGACCGTTCTACAGACCGTAGGGCGCACACCGCAAGAGGCTGCGCAGTGCCTGGTATGCAAATAACTTTATAATTAAAATAAGAGCACCAACCTGACACAACAGAAAAAACAATTTCATTCGACGTTTCGCCTCCCATGCGGGAGGCATCTTCAGTAGTTACAAAACAAATGCCTCCCGCATGGAAGACGAAACATCTAATGAAAAAGAATTGTTTTTTTTTTCTGTTGTGTCAAGTTGGTGTTCTTATTTTAATTATGATGTCTCCCGGCTTTCGGAATATTTTTGCATATAACTTTAGACCCAAGCAGCCCCGCATTCAGTATGAATCGAGTACATAGAATGAAAGGAGTGGGCCCATGAAGAGTGTGTTGGAGCTGACAGAGTGCGTTTCGAGTGTTTTTATTGCAAAAACTGAACGCATATCAAGTTTCTTAAGTGTGTCTCATTGTACCCCACAACGTTGTCTCATTTTGTCCCACAGGGCGGGGCAAAATGAGACACTGTGTGACTTTCAGATATTGTAGTTTTGTTTAATATGTCGCTTGCTCCAGATAAGTAATTTTTACTGAGCATAGAGTCAAGACATCTAAAATTACTCCCATGCTGCGTTTTTTTAAATATTAAAGCAAAAATAAAATGAACTATTCGAATGAAAATGTTTTATCTTATTTTGCCCCCGCTCCCCCCCCCCCCCCCTTACCCTACTCAAGATTGCAGATTCGAGCTTATCAGTTTTATTAACAATTCCTCTTGCGTTCAGGCAAAGCAACCGAAATTATTCATCGTCACGATTGGCATGGGTAGGATTCTGTCACGAATCGGAAGCATGAGTATTATTATTTATTTTGTTAATTGATACTACATCTCCAGTTGGCGATTTTGTAGGTAGGGCAGCAACCATCACTGCCAATACATAGAAGAAAAAGATTAACAGCGTCAGCAATATTACAACATTAAAAATGTTAACACGTTCAGGTATATATAGAAAACAAAACTTAACATCATTACACATTTTTGAGGTTTACAAAAGAGCGTCCACAAACACAAGGCAATAATCTAGGAAAAAAGACTACAAAGTTTACGTATAAATGAGGCATAATCGGTTTGTACACCGACATCATTAGGCATAGAATTCCAATCGTGTATTATCCTCGCAAAAAAAAAATAGACGAGTCTATTTTTAAGTATGTTCACTAAGGACCATAGGTTCTGTGTCCTAAATGGGTAACGTGGAGGAGAGCGGCGGAAAATGTTGTCCAGGTTCAGGCGGTCATGTAATAAATGAAAGAACAAATTTGGCCCGTTGATTGTATGACGAAGTTTCAAGGGTTGAAGGCCAGCGATCGCAGAGAGTTCTGTTAAAGATTCGGTACGAGTGCACTTATTGTAAACAAAGCGTGCACATTTTCTTTTAACTTTTTCAATTAAATTAATGTTAGATGCTCTAAGGGGCCTCATATTATATGAACGTATTAGAGAACTGATATAACACATGTTTAATATGCAGCTAATTTAACGGAGGATGATGCAGGTTCATGGTTAGTACTTCAGTACCAAAGCTTTTTTAATGGAGGACGTGTGAGATTCGAGACGCGGGAGTTCCATCGTAGTTCGTTTGTGATAATAAATCCAAGGTATTTATATGATATAAATAGTAAAAGAGGGTGATCGCGCACACATTAGTGAAAAGGAGAAGTCGTCTTTTCCGTGTTCAGTGCATATACAAATATTTGATGAAATTTAAAGACATCTGTCACTCCTCGAACCACTTATTCACTTTATTTAAACCAGAGCTGGAATTTTCTTGATCCGCGATTGATCTTACTTCAAGGTACATAATAATACCATCAGCAAAGTGGCATAGGTATATCATGCGCAAAGTCGTTGATAAAAATAGAAAACAGCAAAAGCCTCGAGCACCAATCCTTGGGGAACTCCCTAGTACACATCGGACTGGGATGACCTGCAGTCATATAGTTGAATATATTGACGTCGGCTGTTGAGGTATTCTTGACGGCATAATATTATATTTCCATTCAGTAAACACAGGACAGTTTGGCTGGAAGCTTACGGTTTGGAACTTGTTTAAACGCTTACTGTTTATGACCTCCTCTCAGATATAGACTTTGACATTGATTTTAACCTTGCATTGTATAAGCGTAACGTCATCGCCTGCGAGCTTATTCGATTTAGCGGTTTCAAGCAGGGACTCAAACCGTAACTGTAACCGAAACAGAAAACCGTTGAGGAATGAAATTTCTTTCAGTAACCAGAATCGGAACGAAACTGTATTTGAATTTCATGGAAACTTTAACCATAACCGTAACCTTAAATTATTTACCGGTAAGTAATATTAACCGATAATAACCGAAAAATAAAAATATTGAATTTTTTCAACAATGACCTCGAGGAGGGATCTTGAAATGTCGTGGCCATTTCACAGGGTTTTAGCGCGCGGTGCACCTGGTAACACATTTCCGTGCAATCTGTATTTAGGATTAAGAATACTTAGTTGGAATCCCTGGTCGAGCTTATATTGATAAGTCTCTATTTCTAAAATCTCCCACACTCCTACAATCGCTGCATGTATTCAGTACGTGTCGCTTTCAATGTATTAACTAATAAGTTAGAATTCTGAGTTCTTTATCCAACTCGGTTCTTTCAAAACCTCCGATGTTCCTGACCTGCAGTAGCCAGTATGAAGAAACAAGGTAAATTGACTATCACGCAGAGCTGGCGCAAAAACGAAACCTGGTATTCATTTCGCCTGAAATGTGTCGCGAGTGACGATTTTTTGGTTTTGCGATATGCTATGATGGGAGGGTACGCAGGAGGAGGATGAGGGGAGGATACGGAGGACCCTCTTCTCCTCCTCCTTCTTTTCTCCAGCTATTTTTTTTTGTAGCATATTGCAAATCATTTGTAGGCGGACACGAGACGTCCGGGCAATGATCGGTCTGGTTGCTTCAGGAGTTCGCCTCAGCTCCACCCATGTTTCCGTCTGTAGTCTTCAAGGGTGATTTAAGTCTGAGGCGCTGTTGGACTGTGAACTCAACGGAGTAAAAAGTGTGCACAGCAAAAACAAAAAAGCAACCGCCGTTGTCGTTTTTTTTTCCGCAGGTGAATCGCGCACTAGTCTAGACTATAGTTTGCGTTATTCCACACTCCAAGTATGAACAGGAGAGAAAGACATGTTGCGAGGTGTACGTGTCATTGAAGCTCAATCATAACGCTAACATAAAGACTGACGAATCGACTTGTATACCCCTTTGTGTACAGCGGATCCATTGCACTGTGACTGTCGTTCGTCCTTTCAGTATTTGTAGGTTTGTAGCTCCAAATTCCACCACCAACATATGACCTCGGTGTTCTTCGTTCGTTCTCGTTCTTCAAGTCTGCTGTGGTATTCGTTAGGCAGCTCAGGAAATCAAAGATGAGTATATTATTTCTTCTACTTCAATTTTCTTAGTCGTCCATTTTATACGTGATTGATGTAACAAAGACACGAAGTTTTTAGTTTGGTCACAGTTTTTCTTGACGACAGTCTCGAGCCCTTCAAGGTATTTAATAGGTGTCTATATTGTCTAGTCTGAATTTCTTTTGCTTAGGTTAATTTCAATAATGTCGCAGTTTTGCCCTAAGCAGCAAAGATTTGGCCAATCATTCGCCGATTATAGGCAATGCTTCTTTTTCCAGTGGCTAGACAGTGGCCAGCCATTGGCCGATGACTGGCCTTTCTTCTAACCATTGGCCAATGGCCACTAGCCATCAGCCATCAGCCATCGGCCGAGCATTAGCCGATGAATGGCCACTCTTTGGTCATTGGCCAAAAGATCATCGCGCCATTGGCCAATGCTTGGCGAAATTCCGTGCTGCTTGGGGTTGTCCTATTTGCATTATCTGTTCCAACGTAGGTGGTCTGAAATTAGTTTCTACGCCCTCACTTAACAAAAACAGATTTAACGGCAATATTCCAAGTTCACAAAGGACACTGCAAGCAAATCCACGCGTATGGGAGAAAACAGACAAGTATTGCCACTACGCAGACAACAGGTAACGTTTTTCTACTTGCTCAATAAACACGAAGTGGTTAAAAACTTCATCTTGGAGAGGCTATCGTACCTGCGGGCAAGAGCATATTCCGGCTATACTTTTATGCTGAAGAGTGGCGCTGGAATAGCTGCTGTTACTGTTGATGCCGGCCGTGGGTTGTTCGGAGTTCCGTTGTAGTTCCACAAAAAAAAAAATCAACTTTCCTATTAAACCCTGCATTCGAAAATCCCACTTCCTTCTTAACGGTGTGATATGTATAACACCTAAGGCCAAAATGACAGAGATGATTGCACAATCACGGGCAACAGTTTTGGGGACTGGCAAAGTTGTACAAATTCCCTTTTTCATGGCTTTGGATAAAGTTATAAAAATATTTCATCTTATGTGTTCAAATTCTTCGTACCAGAAATGCTTTACTTGATTCCAAAGTTTAAAGCTGGATAGTTGGTGTAGGCTAAACATAATGTAGGTAAAACAGTGCAGAACGACAAAGACTAGAAGGGAGGAACAAACAAAACGGGGCAGGCGCTGACTCGCAACTGAAGGTTTTATTACAGAGAACATAAATAGTAAACACGTAAGGCAGCAATCTACACATGCGGCGACCTTTCTGCCACATCATGCAGTGCACCGGTTATTCACGTGCCGCGTGCTTCACCCCCCCCCTTTTTTTTTTGACTCTCGAAGTCAAAAACAACATCTATTTCACAGATAGCGTCACCGACGTCTCGCTGATGCACTGCGCCCCGCCTTCCGCTATGTAAAAGCCGCTATCACCTCCCCCGTCACCTTGTCTTTGTGCCTATCTACAAGCGTGGTCTCCTCGAAGGACGGCTTGCACAAACAGCTCTTACAGTGCACCGCCAATTGCCCTCCGACCGTGGCACTCAGTGAATAGTTCTGCTCCCTAAGCCTATCATTTAAATACCTCCCCGTCTGTCCAATATATACTGTTCCACACAAATGGGGGACCTTGTATACCACTCCGGAAACACAACTCACAAACGGCTTTGCGTGTTTTTTTGTACACTTGCTCTTTGACAACCCTTCTGCCTTGGTCCTTACCCTCGAACATATCTCGCTCAACTTCTGGGGAGACGAAAACACCACAGGGACGTCGTACCGACTTGCTACTTTCTTTAAATTGTGGGAGACCGTGTGCAAATATGGGATGACGACAATCCTTCTCCTGTCCATCACTTTCTTAGGTGGAGAGGTTCCTTTTACCTTTCTAACAAGGCTGTCGGCAACATCACACAGCAAAGTACTCGCAAACCCAGCGTCTCTTAGCCTATTCCACTGCGCTTGAAAGCTCTCATGCACTGTGTGGACTTCAACTTGGCAAAGCAATATGGAGTCTGCTTTAAGGATATGTTTTCCAACTAATAATTTTCAAGTTAGCGTTCAAGTTGTACATGTCGCCTTTATTAGAGTTCAATAACTAATGCTAGTATTGTCTCATACACATGTATGAGCAACAAAGGTTAAATAAACGTCATTATCGGTTACAACATTAACTATCCTCACGTTCTGTTAGCCTTCATCAAAAGTTTCCTTTATACGAAACATATCCTATTAATTTCATTGTTTTTTGTGATTTAGCTTCTATTTTCTTTTTACAGCACATTTCGTTGTAGGTACCCATTGTATACATAAAATTGAAAGAATAAAACACGGAGGACAAGCACAGGACAACCACTGTATATACATATGCAGATATTTTTCTCTTATATCGTTGCCACTGAAAGGTACCGTGTTTTTCATCCGTCTTTTGGGCAAGGCGTGTCATTTAGTAGTTCCTCCTTGCGAAATCAGATTTATCATTCATAAATGTTGATTTCCTGGATGTTGCAGACTCGCCATCTGACAACTCAATACTACGGCTGGGCAATTGATCGATTAACCTTCCGATTAATCGATTAAGGCTTTAATCGCGATCAAATTTTTTAACCGGTTGATCGGTTTTTTAATTGGTACTCAAAAAGAAGTCAACTGGACGCACGCATGGCTCTATCCTGGACGGCCTGCCTCCGAACTAAGGGTGACTCATGCCCCCCCGCCTTAAGGAAAACTCAGCGTGGCGTGCATCCGGTCGTCCTGTCCTGAGCGGTTTGCTGTTCCCAGCCAGGTGATATGAGTGCGACCAAGGCTCAATTCTCGCGCTCGCGAAGTGTCACGTGTTCGAGGATATACATCACAGTTCTACCGAGGCCAGACGATCAGCCGCCGCATTCGACCGCGAACTTCACGTGTTGAGGATTACACATCCTGCCCAGGCAAGAAAAACAAGCAGAAAAACAAGTTGGGAAGCTAACAACGCCATGGTTACTTGTTCCAGTATTCGGTCCGCACAAATGGACAAGTTCACAAGTATGAAATGCAATCTCACTGGAAAGTTGGGGTTTAAAGTAAACTCCAGCGGTGAAGTTTTTAACTCGAAGGAAGTCCACTGCATCATCTGCAAAAAGCCGTTTTCATACAGTGGAAGCGTACGTTCGCTTCAGTATCACCTACGAGCGAAGCACCCATGTACGCCGCTGCAGCAAGGGCCATCCGCCAAAACGCAGCCAACAATTAACGCCTTCTCGTCGAGGCCCCTTTCTCTGAAAAAAGAAGAAAGCATCGCCCAAGCCCTGACTTCTTGTCTTCCTGTCGGAGAATGTGAACAAACTTCTTTGTCTTCGGAACTGGAGCAAACATTTGTGGGTCTTTGAATCGTTGAACTATATGTATCCTCAGTTGTAAATGTCCTTTGCGCCGTGTAACAGAGTAAATAGTCTTCACAGACAAGACGAGTCGTTGCATTATTTTTAATATATTATTTATAAAAGTCAACGCAACCGATTAATCGATTAATTAATCGATTAAACGGTGGCGATTAATCGGGTTAAAATGTTTAATAGACGCCCAGCCCTACTCAATACATTTAAAGACCGTATCGTTCCTTATGCTTAAACTATCCAGGTAATTTGTGCATAAGTTCCCAACTTGTATTGTATTGCTTCTACTTCTATATATTGAAAAAGTGCCTGTAGAATAAATATGAATTTATACGTGTACATGCCTGTTCGCAGCGCCATGATTCAGCAGCCGTCCGATATAGATTGGAGAAATATTACAATGACGGCTTCTTCAAAGTAGCCTTTTTTTGCATGTGAGGCGCCTCTACCGAAGGCGAAATGTCTTAAGCCCAGCGCGTACTACGAAAGAACAATAAATAATAAAACGGAACACATCCGAGACGTATTGTTATGAGCACTCCATTCTCGGAATGGTGCGCACGTCGTCCTGTTATGTTGCATCTCTAAGTAGGAGGACAAAAGAAAAATAATATGTTTACCTAAAGCGAGAGCACGCAAAGTGGTCTTCGCTATTCGTTGTAACTCTGATCCGATCATACAAGCAAAATAAAATTTGAGATAATGAATTCTTGGGCGGAAGCTCTTTATGTTACTTTTGAAATATTATGGACGCAATACATATCGAAAAAAATTGGCTGTACAGTAGGTATTCTCAAATGGCAATTGTTTCTCTACAGTAACTGGATTTGCCTTGTTTATGTATCTTACAACTCGGGAAAGAAAACTTATATGGTAATAAATATGTGTTATCATTCTCTACGCTGAGATAAATATTTATAAAAAGACTAGAAGAAAACGTTTTGTTTCGTTTTCGTTATTACAATGTTGCATATAAATAGCAGCGAGTTTGATACTCTCATTTTGTGGTAAATATTCAAACGTTCGAAATATATAAACCTTAATTTACCTTTCATAATTATGTAATTTACATTCAAGTATCATACAGTGAATAAATAACGTAAAAGGAAGTGCCAAAGCAAAACGACAGCTCAGAAAATTAGAACGTAAAACAAAACAAACAAAAAAACATTAGAGCAGTATTTTGATTTGATTGGGCTGCTTCAGAATTTTCAAAGTCAAGCAGGCGTTTTTTTTTCTTCGTACTTTTGCAAATACATTAGTACAGCCGTCATCATAACTGAAACCGGCGCGTGTTCCATTTCTACGTTAATATTTTGTTAACACGAGAAAGACGTGCGCACAAAGAGGTTCTATTTAGGAAGCCCATTAAAATATTTCAAGCTAGGATCGCTCAAAACATTGTTTCAGAAACATCTTATGCACAAAACTCTCAATATTCACGAATTTAAACGATGATTCAATAATTTGAGATTGATGCGCGCTTGTTCCATGACGTCAACCAATAAGTTTATTTAATTATAAGTTATAACAAAAAAGACATTCTATCAGGCGCGACGTGTTCATTGTGATAAAGGCAGTAAAAACAAAGTCGTCCTACTGGTTAAGCACGCTCTATACTTTAGCAGAAAATATATCATGCCTTGAGTTCAACTTCGTTGATAACTAGAACACGATACACAAACACACCCAGAGGACACAGACGAGACCCGCTGAACGTATAAGTGTTCTTTTTTTAAATTATATTTCTTTTCGTTTACGGAAACGGCAAGCTTCAGACAGAGCATGTGGTTTTTAAGATGTCCTCCAGAAAAGCGAACAAGCGTGAAACTTGGTGGGACTAGAAATACGAGATTATAATCAATGCATTTATCAGAAAGTTTTAGAAAATGTGCTAGACTTGTTGGTTGGTTGAATGAGGTTTTATGGCGGAAGAGCCTTTAAGTATACACTGTTAGTCTGGGGCCGGCTATTGGGCCATCTATAGCCGTGACAAGTTAAATCTCCACATGTCACGGCTCTATTGCTGTACCAAGTTGGATCTCGGTGTCACGGCTGTGTTGCCGTGATATTATGCCACGGCTATGTAGCACAGACAAGTTGGATCTCGTGTCATGGCTATATTTCCGTGACATAATGTCACGGCAATGCCGCTGTGAAACCAGAACCAATTTCTCACGGCTTTATAATTATGACATGTCAAGTCAATAGGTCCGTCTTCAGCCGGCCCGTTAAAGATGGCCGTCCAGTTTGCTGTCTTTTTTCAACCGGCCGTTTCTACACTTTCCAGCACCCACGCAGCTTGCAAGGAAGAACAAGAACAGCGACTCAGACAGTTATACCAACCTTTTTATTAGATTAAACCCAGTGTTCCACTTGGCATAGTCCATACTAACAAAAACAAAAACACTCAACCACTTATGTAAACTAAAATATGTGAAGAGGGTTTAGACTTAAAAGAGAAAATTAGAAAACAAAGAAGCCAAGCGCTTTTTGACCTTAAATGACACGATTAATATACAAACAAAAACCCAATTGTCGAAAGTAGTTGTTTTTCAACAGGTTGGTTTGTGAAGACAAAAAATATAATGTTGCCGACCACTGCAGCCAGGGGAATAGTGCGTGATAAAGACCACATTTACACACTCAGAACTCCAGAACTGTATAAAAAAGCTGATCAGTTATTGAACGAATTCTGTATATTTCCGTCACACTAAAGTTGTATACACAACAAAATCTCGCAATTCCTTTCCTAGTTCTCATATTATCACACGGTCAGCGCCAGCGCTTTCCAAACTCACATACGTGAGATCTCGTTTAGTTAAAAGCCACATCAACACAAAACTTTTTTCTCTACAAACAGTTGGGTTATGAAGCACAGGTCAAAAGGCGGATTTTCCCAGAACAAAGAATGTCATTCGGGCAATATTTTCGGCGCGAGACGGGTTTGAGTACGCGGTGCAATTGGTTCCAAGTTGCAACCACCATACGTCCTCCGCTTGCTGCAGACAGGTGCGAGAAAAAAGTGGAGAGGAGGACCGCCAGTTAAAACTGCGTTCTGCGCCGTAAATATTGCTTAAATTAACCTATTTTTTCGTGAAAAAAAATGTTTTGACCAGCGCTTTGCAGTAAGGCTGTTCGCTAAAAAAATATTTGCGCTGGAGTGTCCCTTGGGTGAGATAATCTCAAGAATGCATTTAATGACTCCTTGGCTGCAGTTCCATAGCAGACATTGAGTGGATCGAAACTTCAAGTTTAACTTTCAAGAAAAAGTGAAGTTACGTAAGGACCCGTGCTGCTCTCAATAGCATGATAACATTTGGAGGCGGGTAGAAGTGATAACATAATATAGGAAGAAAAGAAACTAATGTTGCAACTGGCGACGATTTTGAATTAAGCTTGTAACTACCTATTTGCTGAAGCCTTTTAATTTACAAAATACTGAGACTTCTAAAACTGCAGCCCTGAATGATAATACACATGAACAGATACATGAACAACTTCTTAGGCATAAGCATTGATGTTCAACTTCATGCAGTACCTAAGCCCGAAATGTTTACGCTCAAAACGCAGATGACGGTAGAGTCATATTAAAAATAAATACCGAAAAAAACAAAGTTTGCCTCCTCCTCCCCGCAAACAATAAACGTAAATAAATTACACGCTAAAATATCCCGCAAAAGTCAGAACATTGACCTATCAAGTTGTAGGTGTTCAAAAAATGGCTTTCATTGGTCAAATGTCTGTGCTCAAATTTGAGACCTCAGCTCCGAGTACAAAGAGAATAAAAACAGGAAAACTGATTTTTACTTGTTGTTTCAACGGCGGAAAATGGAGACGCCACCTCCGGAAAAGGTAAGCAAACCCTACTCCGCCATCGAAACACATGCAAAAATCATTTGTTTTTTTTATTCGAAGTTGAGGCTTCAAATTTTAACACAAAAAGATGACCAGTGAAAGATATTTTTGTAAGCAGTTACAATTTGATTCGTCAAGTTTCTGTTTTATGCGGGCTATTTTAGCATGTAAACTTTTTTGGGGACACCCTCTATAATAAAAGATGCAAAACACAAACGGCATCAACAATACATGCGGGTAAAAGCATTATCTTGTTAGCCCAATTTTGAGATTATAGAAGAAATGCTCTTGACCACGTCAGCTAGTTTCTTAGTCATCCACGCACGCTCAAACCCTACGACCCCTTTTAACATCCATTGCACAAGCCCAAGGGTTTGGGCGAAGGCGCTTCGGTAATTCAGTTCTTTCGAGTGTCAAGTAGTAAATAAGGATGCATAGAACAAGAGCCCTCTCCAAGGTAGACGATGAGTTGAGTTGGATGACGTCCATTGGGTCTGCACTGTATAATATGTTTTTTTCCCTTCGGTCCAAATTATATGCAGGACCTGGCGATCCTCCGGGTAGTATGCTCATGTCACAATGAAAGGCATCATCACATTGAGACTGATCACTATCGGTCGTATATTTGTTCTGATTTTATCATTTATTACACGTAATAGAAAGAAAAAAGGAGTGCGGAAACCGCGCGAATTCTGCGGAGAGGCAAACGCCCATGCAAACACGTGTTCCCCCACAACTGACCCTCGAAAGCCTTCAATAATTAATTAAGAAATTAGGGTATAAAAGTAAACATATAATTTGGACCTGTCGCTTTTATTTTCGTTAACGGTTTTGACGGCCAAGTGATAATTGCGGATGCAAAGCTGATCCCTTGGGGTTACACCAGTTCTTACAATTTTCGGGGAGGTTCTAAAATACATAGCTTTAACTTACGTTACTCGGCACCTAGAAAGTGCGTGCTTTTCACGTGTGACCAGGCTTCAACAGCACGTATAGCACGATTTGCAGCGCCCACAGAAGCGCGAAGCAGCATACTCTCCGCTGTATTAATTGGACACTTAGTATCTGGGCATGGCAACTAGACTGACATCATGCGAAAACTATGTATTTAATCTATTATTCTTCGCATTTTTGTCATTTAATTGCGAAAGCCGACGCAAGCTCTCAGATACTGCCGCCAATGGCCGCATTAAGAAGCGGCTGCCTTACTGGACTCCAAACGTAATAACAGAGCAACATCAACGTAGGCACTAAGCGAGCGCGTAGTTTCCACCCTAGTCTCCGCTTCCCCGCGCGGCGGCAACCGGCCTGGCAAGCAAACGATGCCGAGCCGAGCATCCTTTTTACGAATGAAGGCGGGAGGCGTCCACTCGTTCGAACGACATTTTAGCGAACGAAAACGAAACCACGACGTTTCATCGATTGACACCTTAGCAATTGGCGGCGTGCTTATTAGCGAATGGCTCTATGACTTATAACCTAGCCTGCCGAACCCTTGGCGGTAAACCTAAGGCGGTGCACGCTCGAGCATGGTATTATATTCATTTCCCCCGCGCGATAGCAAAGGGTGACCGCGCGTAGAGTGGTCTGTTCGGAAGGCCATCTGCTGCCGACTACAAACAGCCTATTCGCTAAAACGTTATCCGCGAAAACGTCCATTCGCTCAGTTGATTCCTATTAGCTGAAAGGTCATTCGGTAAACCGTTATTCGCTGATATAATATGGAACCAATGAAAGTTTAACGTGATGTATAGATACCTGCAGTGTCCGGGCCTGGGTTGAAAATGTCTTCTGCAACGGACAACGTAAGGCGAATAAGAAGTATTTCTACCTTTCCTTCAACGCCAATAGATATCCAGTGAGTGAGAATGCAGTTACCAAGGCAGTTGGTGCTGTAGAGGGCTGTGTCCACAGTATAGCAGCACCATTCAAGTTGACCTAGGAGTGGCGGTGGTGCGGCCAGCGGGTGTACGAACAAATGGTCCCGGAACTAGTGGTCCCGGAACTAACGATCCCGGAACTAACGGTCCGGAACAAATGGTACCGGAACTAATGGTCCTAAGTCCAATGTAGGAAAAAATGGTCCCGTAAGAAGATTGTTTTGACACTAACATATACCATGCAATATACTTCATCCGTTATGCAATCAGTGATTTCCTGGTGGAATGAAGGATCTCTTCTATATTTTGAGGCCAGTTACATCGAAGAAAGTGGTCGGGTATTGAACTTAATTTTATTCAAAATCATCAGAATATTTTCGAAATGAATACTGTCCAACAGTTTTCTCTAACTGTTAATTTAGTGACCTTATACGATTTTATAGGAGTTATTACTATTTTCATAAAAGGGGCTTTAGAATATTTATGATATCAATAGGCTCTTTTGAAACAAAAATGAGTACCCCTAGTCGGGTTCATATTACATGCGCGAATGACGTTTTAGAGAACAGCGACATTTGAGCGAATCGATGTTTTAACGAAAACCGGGGAGCGTGTGATTGCAAACCCCCTCGCTACGCTTACGCCGCTTCGCTGGCGACGGTCTGCTGCGACTCATTTCAAAATTGTTAACCCACTTGGCCCACCCGTAAACGCCGCTTCGCGGCGGCCGACTATTCGCTAAAGTGTCATTCGGTGAAACGTGGGCATTCGCTAAAGCATCATTCGATCAAGTGAGTGCCTCCCGACCTGGTCATACTGTTGAAGCCATGAAACTCGAATTACTTCCATCTCGTCATGACGCGTGGTGGTAGCACGCATAACGAGCGCAGCTGGACGCCTTTATATGTGCATCAGGTTTGGATAGCGCAAAACATTTCTGAGCTTCCCAGAAATATATAAAAACCGGTCGAGTTCGTGCAACCGGCAGCCTCGAAATTCCGCGAGTGTTATTGGAGTTTATCGGATTTATCCGAAAACGCAGAAGCCACATTGGCGATATTTATCTGGGACCATTTTTCCTAGTTTGTACTTGGGACCATTAGTTGCGGGATCATTTGTTCCGGGACCATTTATTCCGGGACCATTTATTCCGGGACCATTTGTTCCGAGACCATTTGTTCCGTTTCCCGCGACTAGGTCGCCGGGCCGAGGTGTAGCCACACTGACATGTGCCGTCTTGGTTGCATCGCCCGCGTCGTATGCCTTTAATGTATTTTGACGTGAGCATTTTGACGAAGTCACCAATGAACCTATTGCTATATTGCCCAAGCATCAAGAAGAATGCAGGAATCGGTGCTCCAAGCGCCACACGCGCACGCCTTCCCCGTATAAAAGATTCGAAGTAAATAACCAAAATAAAGCGTTGACGAACGCGCGCGCAAGATGCCATTTGTTTTAGGTATTTGCTTTAGAAAAGTTACTACTGCTGACGCCAGCACGTGCGGCGCGTGGAACACCAATCCCTGCATTCTCCTTGATGCTTGGGTAATATAGCAACGAGTCTATTGTCTACGTCTCGGGGTCCATACACTTAAGCATGTTGGGAATACTTTAAGGCACAAACATTATACCCAGCACCGAAAAACGAAAGTAACGTCGCTCGAACGTGGCGTGGCGGTGGGGCTCCTGTTATTTTCAGAGCTACAGTAGGATTTACGCACGCGCGCGCTACCAGCAGTATGCTCGCCACTCCTGCTTCCATACAGAGGAGATCAAATGAGGCGTTGTCTTCTGCTCATGGAGCTCATGGGCCTAGAGATCAGTGCCGCAGGCCATGGTCTTTTATTCTCATACGAGTATCACATGTGATTACTAGAAAGAAGCCTGAACCAAACTAAAAACAGACACTCAATCAGGCGAAATTCTCCGTTCAAATAAAAATGTCAACGTGCCTGCGGCGGCAACGCAACACCGACGCGGGGCCGTAAGGCCCATAGGTCGCCGTTTTATGTGTGTGCATGCGCGTGTGTGTGGTGGCGAGTTGGGGGGGGGGGGAGTAAAGATAGAAAGAGAGAATGAGGAGTAAAGATAGCAAGAGAGAGTCTGAAACGGTTGTCACAGGCAGCCGAGGTTTACATGTGAGGCAATATGCATTGAGATTTTGTACCCGTGCGCGCGAGTGTATGTCCGTACCGGTACATGTGCGTGTGCGTGTGTGCGTGTGCGCGCTTGTGTGCGTGCGTGTGTGTACATGCGACCGTGTGTACGCACCTGTGTGCACGTGTGTCTGTGTGTGCGTGCGTGTCTGTATGTAAAATAGACGGACGCGGGAACCTAGAAATTTAATATTTGAGGGTTCTAGGAAATCCTTTTGCAACTTCAGTAGGATTAAGCCGAAGTACGATATAATTGACAAGGCGACGCAATAAACCCGGTTTAACATAAGCCGTTTCAATCACGGCATTTCTAGAGTAATGTTCATAAGCAGAGCCTCTATAGTTACTCGTAGGCATTTCATTTCGCCTCGCAGAATAACGACGAAGACGCTGGAACCCAGAGATAAATAAATTGTGCCTTAGCACTTTATGATTTGTGCATGGCTAGCGTCGCTGATAAAAGTTTAGGAGATTGTGCTCAGTACAAAATAAAAGAAGAACCCCTGAGTGAGAACCAGCGTATTTTCGTGCTGGCGGCAGGTGCGCGCCACTGAATGATAACGAGATAATTAAATCAAGTTATAAATTAAATATTTCTTTTTAGACGATACTCAAGCTTCAAGGCTCGAACTATCTATATTTAGTGTAACGTTTTTATTTTATAACATTTCACAGATAGAATATCATAATTTGGAGCTCAGTATGTCATCAAACAAATATTTGATTTATTCCGTGTTTCATGCACCCACCGTGTGAGTGCAGTATACTGGAGCTTAGAAATATGATGTAGACAAAGTACTAAAGATTTTGGAAAAGAAAAGCGAACTTGAGAAAAATCTGAGGCAGGAAAACCGTTATTCACCCGTTTGCCAATATTTTGTTCGGTGGACATTTTTACAGAGAATGTAGACTGTGCTTCGTGAAACAAGGTGTATAACAGACGCCGGTCCAGAATATTATAAACAAAACATATTAAGCTTGCCATTATCGACTTGGCGGCCACTATGAAAAATATGCTTGTGTAATCAGGCCTATGGTTAACATATTGTTTTATTAACGTTAGAATTAGTAAAAATAAGCATATAATAGTTTCAATCAGAAACTTGCTGGACATAATCGAAAACCAATCTAAATATTGGGAGCGCGAACATCGCAAAAATACGTCCGTATGTGATGTTTTTCCCGATCCTTATCATCTGCATTTTTGCTCCGCCTGTATTACGCTACTGTCCCAAGTGGTAAGTTCTGCATATCACTACGCTTCATAAGTGATTCCAAACATTATACAGTGTACTGACTTAATTATCTTCTGTAATGCCCAGTGTATATCAGATTGGAACTATAAGCTAATTTTTGCTTATTAATGTGTTAATTAAAACATGTATCCTGATTCACCCCGTAATCGCACAAGAAATATTGTATCTTGATAGTGTACCTTGCCTCCGAGCCGGGTAAACTAACGGCAATATCAAAAGTGTCCTAACGCGGTGGCTGATCGTTTGAGTGGCTGGCCAGCATCACGTTCTCAAATATGCAAACACTCATATTTTTTCAGCCTATCTTAATGCGAGGCTTCAAACGTCCGAATATGCCAGCCAAAATGAAGTTAGCAGTTATGTTTCTTCTTTAAATAATTAGTTTATTAACTACCCGAGTCTCATTTTACACTTGTTTCCCGACATTCCTCGCGGTCGATGACGTTATTCCGAAGCAGTGACGTCATGTACTAACACCCGCGCTGAGCGGCGAGTCCGAACAAAGACAAAGAAAGGTGAGCGGCGCATACGCGTCCACCTTGGAGTAAGAAATTAAAAATACCAAGGAAAATGAGAAGCCACTGGGAGCTAGCCGGCCCGTTTTTAGCCACCCCTTCAATAACGGGCCGCTATAATGGACGGGCCGACTAACGGGCCGGCTATGGGCGGTCCTGCGTTCATCCGTGACAGGGAAAGGCAAAAGGGGCACCTGCTGCCGTGACGGAGTACACGGCTATTCCGGTGGACCGGCTATTTTTGCGACGTTCGCGCTCAAACCTTAAACGGGCCGTCTATAGCCGTGACGTTTGCCGGAACCAGATTAAGAGTGTATAATGCGTTGAAGGGCTGGACTTGTGAGTGTCACGTTTATATCGGTATCGTGTGGGTACACTGACTACGCTCTTCGTCTTTTTCGTCGTCTCTGGGAGCACGCACAGTGATTTGCAAAACACGTTTAGACATTCCGTTCAAACATGCGCCCAGTTTCTGTACAAAAAGAGCATTTTTGATAGAACAAAAGTTGGAGAATGCAAAATTAAACGCGTTGACAAAAATCAATCAAAAGTTCCCTCTGCCAGCCTGCCACTACAGATATATATATATATATATATATATATATATAAATATATATAAAAAAGAAATATATAAATATATATATATATATATATATATATATATATATATATATATATATATATATATATATATATATATATATATATAATACGAATTGCTATCATTGATAGCCTGTTAACTACAATACTGACTAAAATGATCATAGAGTAAAAAAGAGACTAGGCCGCGTGGTAAGTCATAATCAGTCGAAACATCAGATGGTCGTTAAATTCCTCGTGTACACTCTAAAAAATGCCACGTGCGTCCGCTTTTCCGCACAACACTCGGAGAGCCATTCACCGCGACTTACGGAGGCAGCTCAGCGAATGACGATGCCGAAACATATGTTTAGGCCAAAAAACGCAGTCTGAGTTGTGACATTAAGCAATGCAAAACGTCACGCTTGCATTGCTTAATGTCACAACTCAGCCTGCGTTTTTTGGCCTAAACATATGTTTCGGCATCGTCATTCGCTGATCTGCCTACGTATGTTGCGGTGATTGGCTCTCCGAGTGTTGTGCGGGCAGGCAGACGCACTGGTGTTTTAGAGTGTACGCTTTAATAAGCTACCTAACAGTGCGCGAAATTTTGTAACAAACTTAAAATAACAAACCCTCTGCCGCCCCCCAAATAAAATAAAAATCGAGACATGGCATTTTTTACTGACGAAACATTTCCTGGAAAGAGCGTAGGCGTACGAGGTCTCAAACGTAAGATGAGCATCTAGTATCAACTCAGTGCAGGGATTTAGCGGGGCACCAATTTCGCCTTGTCGTTCTTTCTCCTTGAGTAAACAACCCTGCAATGTTTGTCCGTAGCCGGAAGTATGGTCCCTTTTAGGCAACCGCGACAGCTCCATACGGATTCTATTTCCGTTACGTTGTTTTGGTGTCAGAAGGACTCCACGGCTGCCGAGGTACAAGCGAACACAAGACAGCGGATGATGCCGATTGGGAAACTCGCATTATACCTTGCTTGGTTTTGTTTATGAATTTTGTCATGCCACAAGCTGTTTGCATTTCACCACACGGTATTTTACTTCGTTCCAATTTAAGTCCAGACGCATCTGTCGCTGCCACGAGCTGATAGAACCAATATCAGACAGTCACAAAAGCGCATCATCATGGTCTGTGTTATGTTTCTGTACGTGTTCTATCATCGCTGAACCAATCTTAAACAGAAAAGGCCCAGTGACTCGCAATTTCGACGTTGGTTAATTGGTCCCTTTAGTTAGTAGCGTCGGCGGCTTCTGAACTTAAGCTGAAACGAAGCATAGAAGAATTTTTTTAAAAGGTATGTTCCTAAAAACGGTTCCTTGGGGTGCGACCGCTTAAAGCCACTTAATATATGCCCAGGCTTGCATATCCGCGCATCGCGTTAGAATACATGAGAGCTTCCAGGTGAAACGAATAACCCCTTCTAAAGTCATAGACTCGTATAGGAGGCAAAATAAAGATAAACAATCAGTCAATCGCAGCTATATATAGTTACTGATAACTTGGGGAACACAGGGATTGGTAAAGGCCAAGCACCTTGTTATCGCTCCTAGTCCAATGAGGCTGAGGCATTCTACGATAAAAACGCTGAGGAACAAATCATTGAGCCAGATGCGTGAGTGTTACAAACAACGCCCTGCACTGCTTAACAAAATTGCTAAAAAAAACAACGTACAAGCTACACATATGAAGTTTGTACAGGAGAGTTATACGGCCAGGGAGACAGTATATGGAGCTAATCGTAACATTCACTTGGCTAATTAAGTAACTCTCGTTAATTAACTTTTTAATTAGTGAAAATGGACATATGGTTTGAATTATAATCTTGCTGAGCATTCTCCAAAACCACAAAATCGGAAAGAAAAAATCTTTGAGCGCGTGGGAAGCGTAGTACTGCCGTGAAGATACCACGGGTGCTAAGGTACAAGGCTCGGCGCTATGATAAGAGACGGAAAAATCGCGAGGGCGCCTTGTCGCACCGGTAGCTTCGCTCCTGCTGCACGGGTGGTAACTTCAGCGCATTACTGCGCTTCATACGCGCTCAAAAGTATTTCTAGAAATTACTCATTTAGTAGCTTTGGAATGATGCTCAGCATGTTTCTAATAATTAAAATAGTTAATGAACAAACTTTACTTAAGTAGCCGATACCTCACCTGCAGAAACTGCCTAAGTGTAACTCTCACGGCTTTTTCACGAACAGATCTATAAAGCTTAAAAAAAATACCCTGCAGATCCGTAACTAACGCCATCACGGGATTAGGCGAGAAGAGAGACAAGCAACAAATCACGAAACAATAAACCTGTACAGATAAGCCACGCCCTGCGTTTCTTAAATTGTCCGTTACTGTAATGATATCTTTATCTAGACTTAAGTGAAACATGAACGTTGAGTCGCGGAGGGTCGTGACAACGATAGGGAAAGTTTAGAATAATTTTTTTCATGAAATATTCCAAGACGATAGTTACTCAAAGCTTAGAGAGGCTGTGCTCTGATGCTTATCTGCAACGTTTCTTCACCCCGAGTATACTAGGGGTGAAAAATAAATATGGCTCGCATTTGCCTATACATTGCAACACGTGTGGTTGCGTTCCGCGATTTCAGCAGATAAGGATTTTAAGTAGAAGCCGAGAGACGGTCGCTCGAGAGCTATTGGAAGCATTCCTTATCAAAAAAAGTGGGACGGCATGTGTCAGCGACACTTCAATTGTACTTCATAGTAATGAGTTTCAGTTTTTTAATGATCGTGCACAAAATTAGTCAACTTTTATGTGGTGCTGCTTTGCCTGTCGTGTGTATGTGTATGCTTGCTTTTCCTGTGAAAACCTAGTTTAACGTTAGCGCTTGTCCTGCATACTTCTTGTCCTTGTCTTTTTTGCGCTATTTTATATGTTTGACTAAGATGAACCAACTAGCCCAACAACGTACCCTAATATACTAGGGCTCATGTACATAGCAGGCTAGGTTAGTGGCCAGTTGCACGTTCATCCTCGGCGGGTGGCCGTAGCGCCGGCTTTCCTGCATGGCCCTGGATGCTTTGGTCGTCACGTGACCAAGTTCGGTGCATGGAAAGCAGGAAAGGAGGAGAAGGAGGCGGAAGCAGGGCAACATACGTCGAGGCACGTGCACCGTCGGAGGAGCGACGGTATAGCGGTGACTTGCCTGCACGTCGCTGGATACTTTGCTCCTTGCGTGATCGAGCTCGGCGAATAACGGCCTGGAGACTCGGGAAAGTCAAACAAGCAACTCTGCTCCCGTTTCGGGGGAGCATATTCAGGTACTTAATAGAATATGCTAGAATTCCTGTATAGGCTCCCTACGGGAGTTTACGGCAGCCTAAAAATGAAGTCTGCTCTATTTCGTTGCGCAGTGCAAAGCATCATGTTTGCATCACGTGATGCCATATCGCAGACTTAATTTTGAGGTCTGAACAGATGTTCCGCCTCATCATTCGTTGAGCTGATTTCGTAGATCTCAGAGATTGGCTCTTCGAGTGTTTTGCGGGTAAGTACACGCGCAGTCATTTTTAAAAGATTGAGCTCTTCCCGCCTTGAGCGCACGGCTCATGATCACTGTTGCAATCACCCTAGCATATAGTTTCGGTTTTGTCGTAGGCGCTCAAAACCAAACTTTGAGCCTCGATATTTATAAAACTACGCGCTATATCGAGAGAAAAGAATTATACCTTGTAATTCAGGGAAACTGCTTTAGCTAAGAACAGTTGTAATTTCAAATTCAAAAATATTGACCGGAGTTGCCCTTTAAGCTGTGGAAGTGACCTCACACCTCACAATGTTGATGGCACCTTAAAATTAACGGGTGTGTTGTAAACGTACGTTAATGTGTTGTTTTTTTCTTCTTTTTTTTTTCTGGTGCACGTAGTGTTTAGGCAGAACAGGAACTGACGTAATCGTTTCCTGATGCGCCGTCCCCTTCTTTGGCTACGCACTGTTTTTGTTTGGCTATTCGAGGAATATATACTGACTGACAGATTAAGAAACGGGGGCGTAACACGTTCCAGGTATCCTATTATCACTCCGAAACCAACGAAATTACTACGGACATACATCAACCAATATGAATGCCAAAGAACGAATCACAAATCAAAGAGCATGAAATAATAAACCGCGTCCTGTCATTCTTAGGTCCGTAATCGCAGGTTTCCTTTCCCCCTTTCACTCTATGCATCAGGTGCCAGCAAGGAAGAGAGTAAAGGATGCCATGAAAAAAGAGGCACATTTATAGGCGTAGTAAAATATATTTTCAAATATGGCCGCCTCACTGGCTGACTGGACATGAGGTGTACGTCATTAAAACGAGTTTATTGTAAGAACTTTCACATTACGCATTTATGAAATATTTACATGTAAAATATTTCATGTGTACATTTATCACCGATTTTTTTTCCTATGTGTGACACAGTTAGAAGCGACAGACTGTGGCCTGCCTCGCCTTGTTATCATTGAAAATGCTATCAGTTGGCAGCATCTCTTTTAATCAATATCAGCACGGAAAACGAATTGCGCATTGAGGAGCGCCCTCAGTATAAGCTATGCTCCTATTGTCTTTGTGGATGTTCCCATCTTCGTCTCGCTTGTACACCTGTCTAGATCTTGCGGTGTTGTAACTTCCTGAGATTAACAAACGATTACAAAAACCAAATAAAAACAAAGTCATACAACTCGTTTTGAGATAAACTAAACTCTGAATGTATAAAAAAATATTTCTGGGACTATGTCTTGATGTACCGACATCCACAGACCAAAAGAATATCAGTTTCTCTCTGAAGCAGCGAAGTACCTAACCAATACACCGTATTTACTCAAGTAATAGCCGCACTATTTATGAACAAGGCCCTTGCGTCTACTTTCCCACAGAACACATATACAGCCAATCATTGCGTTGCACATAAATAACATAGCGGATAACCAGATCGAGAACACGATTCTTCATACAAATGTAATCTTCACAGATGGTACCTTCGCACGAAGGTGCTATCTCTCTCCTGTAAACAGCTGGAATCATGCTGTCGATCGCGGTGATTGGCAAGCTCCGTGCTCCGCGGAAGAGCGAACCCTCAGGTTTTCTTCATAGACAGTGCGGCTATTGCTCGAGTGAATAGTGTATGTCATCCTTCATAACGTTGCAGAAGTTAAAGCATGAGCACCTCTTCGTCAGGCTTGTTGGTCCCTCACCTCGTTTGTGCCTTACCCGTGTGATTGCTACGAGCCCCCATCAAATTATATGACTGTTGCTACAACTATTTAAAATAAAAAAATGAAGGCGGTATTGGGTAAGATTATGTCTGCTTTCACGTAAAACACACGAAAAACGTCCTGCGTTACACGCTGACAATAAGCTAAAGAGATGCCTGATGGAAAAAGGGCAAAAGGGGGGGGGGGGAAGAAACGACAATTTTACTTTTGTGTCGGGAGTGTGGCATATTTCAAGTGCCGAAGCACGACAAAAAAGCATTTGTGTGACAAGCACAGATTGTGTACTTGCGATGGAAGTAAACATTTTTTTATTTACATTGTTTGTTATACGTGACATTCTTATCTTAAAAGAGAAAACATGATTGACATCCTTGCTTTTGGCGGTGTTTTAGGGAACGCCCATAGGTTAGCAATTTGTGTTCCCAATAAACATAGGCTCCGGTGCAAAATACTCATAATTCACGAGTTACTAAAAAAAATTATCAACGAACAAAACAAGGTCATCTGGTATTTTATGGCAGCCCGTCAAGCACTCGTTGACAGGAGCCCTAAATGTACGGAGGCGCCTCCACAAACAAATATTTGAGGTAGTGTCAAAACGTCGTCAGGAAAGTAATAACATGTCTTGAACGTCATGCTCGGAATACCAACAAACAGACATATTCACGAAGACACTTGTTTTAAACGAACACGCGTACGCTTCCTAGTAACTTGTTGGACATGTTTCATTTTCATTTCATTTTATTTTATTAGGTTCAAGGGCATCCAGAGAATGCATTGCATGAGGGTAATTAGAGAAAACATAAGACACATCTTATTTAACATTCAAAAAAGAAACAAAACAAGCACAAAGCGGTGAAACCGGATCGCAGTCGATTAAGATTATGAGTAAAGTGATAATAACAAAAGTGACAAAGGTGATATTTGAACACAAAAAAGCAACCAAACCTCTAATCAAATCAATCGCGATATAATTGGTGATGAGATCGAAATATAGGGGGAGCAGTTTCATTATCATCATCATAAAAAACAATCGCTGTGTGGCAAACAACTCCGACGCCAGCACTCCCCTTGCATACGCCGCATCATTTCCGCAAGCATATTTGTTCGTAGCGACATGGTGCGCACTTGCTGCGTACCACAGTGCTCGAAGCACGCTTTTTAATCGGGTATATGTAGCGCGGAGGACTGCAGCACGTACACGAGGGGGAGGAAGTGGCCGAGTGGGCTAACGCGTCTCAGCTCGGAGCGTGGAGCGAAAGCTTGCGCTGGGAACCTCCTGGGTTCGATTTCCCACCGCCCCCGCCCGTTTCGATCTGGATGAGCTTCGTACCGGCACGCGTTCGTGTAATCACTACTGCGTGATGCACGTTAAAAACCCCAGGTTAGCGGTTGTACCGCACTGGCTAAATTTCTCATCTACAGCTAAGAGACCGATTACCCGTTGAGGCGCATCTCCCCATCAAGGCTGTATAAACATAAAGAGCAAACCAATTATTTTTTTCAGCACGTACCCGACGATGCGAACACTGTCCACCGTCGTCTCTGGTGCAACGCTGCACTCGATGACATGATCGCAGTTGAGCGCGTCCTCTCCTTCAACGAGACACCGCTTGCTTTCGCTGATGTCGTTCATGATTATCGCAAGAGACGGGCCAACTGAAAAGTTCTGTGCGTGTTTTGTGAATAATTTAGAAAAACGCGGACGCCGCGCCGGCCATCCACTATCCAGGGCGGGCGGCCGACACGCCGCGGCTGGTCCGGCACGCGCGCGGGCGAACGCAGCTGTTTTGTAGCGTGAGCTACACTGGCCGAGGTTGAGCAGTTTGGCGTGGCTCGCATAATAAGCCGTGCTCCGTGCTGCGCACGCGCGAGGAGCAGTGACGTCATACGGCGCACAGCTGGCGCGCCGGAGACGCCGGCGCGCATGCGCTCCGCCGCGCGCCTCGCCGGTCTGCGCATGCGCGAGGAGCAGTAACGTCACACGACGCACAGCTGGCACGCCGGAGCCGCCGCCGCCACCACGCGCACCTCGCCGGTCTGCACATTGCAGAGGAGTAACGTCATAGCCGCGGCAGACGCACTGGCGCCGCCGCGTGCCCAGCTGTCCGCCTCCGTTGCGCAGTAGCCAAGTCTGACGCTGCACCGGAGCCGCTTGATAGCGCCTCTCATTTTGTGCACATAAGCTCACGCTACGTATATCCTGGCATAGCCGAGCTAAGCCCCCGCAATTTTTTAGAAAAGAAAGTGAGGGTCAGTGTATCGTATGTGCAATACCCCCCCCCTTGTTTCCTCTCCCTACATATTTACACAAAAATAATGATGGAGGGGGTTAAGGATATCCGGACCTCCCCCTCTGAATCCGTCACTACCACGCATGCGCTTCATTTGCCTTCCAAGAGGACTTCAATGACATTGGACGCAAGAGAGGCTAGATTACTTTTATCTAAGTGCGTTTAGGAGAAAACAATAGTGGCTGACATCTTTCACGAGCCTTGATTCGTCGCCTTTTTTAAGAGCGAATGCATTTATGACTGCCGTCAGAGGGTTTGTTTGCCACACAAAGTTAGTTCCCGGGGTTGCCGCTAGGGAATGTCAGTCCTCGATCTCCTCCCCAATAATGCGACGAAATACAGGTCATGGTCAGTATTTACATAATTGTTTGCATTGGTTTTTAGAAAAAATAGCATTGTGATTGCTGACGATATGGCCAGGTAACTTGTTCCACTCATATATGCCAAATGCTAGGGTGAAAGAAAAAACGTATTAGTGCTGCATGAAAATATTTTGCATGAATGATATAATCTGCATTCATTCTTAAAGCGCTGGTTTTCATACGTACGAGAAATAGCGATCAACGCAGCAGCAAGTCGAGGCAGATTTAAAAAATGCACCATGGCGAGAGAGGTATATGTATAGCACGAAGGCATGAAAGCCCCTATGGGTAGGAGAAGGCACGTCGCCGGATTGCATGCATTATGCATATACACCACGCGCGCAAAAAAATTATACATCTTAGCGATTCCCGACTTTAGGTTCTCCTTAAGTCCGACCACAGTCCGTACAGCAGTTGTTAAAGCCAGTTGCGCGAATAAAACAAAAGGAGAGTGTCATGGCGTGTGTCATCTTGCTGTGCATTGGCTGTCATCTGACGAACCAATCGAACGCAATGGATGCGCCTTGACCCGTCGATTTTATTCTGTAAGTTTGCCTTTTTTTATGCGGTCTAGCCTTTGACCGAATGTACTTGGACTTTGGTAAAACGAAGCATAGAGTCAGATTAGTTTCTATCGTGCTTCAATTTGACATGAACCAGCGTGATACCGGCGAACATAAACACAAGCGCCTATCGGGCACGGTCGACGCAGCGTATCAAATTAACGAATGAAAGAAAATAAGAGCAGGCAGATGTTTTATCGCTGGGGGTATTTACAGTAAACAAACGTAATCAAGATCATCAATAAAAAAGTTCAAATAGTGTTTAGTCTAAAACTCGGACCCGCTATTAATGCAGAGAGCACACTTACGAGCCTAGATAGTTTGCTGTCGTGACCCAGAAATACTCCGCATTCGACCGTTTTCCGAACCTAAAAAAAAATGTAATCACTAACAGCTTTAAAAAAAAAAAAAGAAACGCCGGGCATGGCGTATATATTTCCAGCTAATTTCATGTTTTATCCAGAAAAAAAAACAAAAAAACTTTAATAACTTCGGCAATGTCGCGCGCGGAAAGGAAGCGATAACCGGTTTCCACGCCGCCGGCTTCCGTTTAAAGCGTTCATTTAATTCGCCAGTTTACGCGATTTTCCAGCGCGGAATTTTGCTTCTGTAAGTAAAATAAAGTAGGCGGCGCCCGGTCCGAACGGTGGCACCGACAGAGCCAAAGAGCGCATAGTTTGCGCACTCCCAACAAACTGCCTTGTCGGAGGAGTGAAAGCGCCATTCCGAAACTCAGACGAGGTCGTGTACGCGCCACTGCGAGCATGTCTCATTACTCCGACCGAATTTATTCGAACGAAGTCGAGCTCCCTCAGTTGAGGAGCATGCGTCTTCCCTCCGGGAGGAAGGTACTACAGTCGCATTTGAACAACCTGCTGTCGTCAGCTTTCGCGCAGGAATGCGTGCTCCGCCATTGTCGCCTTCCACAAGGACGTAGAGGGACAAATGCTTTTTCGGGATCACGACGCGCGTACGTTCTCGCTAGATATACCCGAATGAGAACTTTATGCGTCAGGAAAAACGTCTGAAAATGGGAAGGAACGTGTAATGCTGGACTGCTTCATTTTTTTTATATATAGACGCCGAAAGCTTAACAAGTGTGGGGCGTGTTCAGTGCGGATCATTTTTTTATCGCGCAGCAGCGCATGAGGTTGCGGCGTTCGATAACGACCCTGAATAAGAAATCACGAAGCAACGTGCGTGAAAATAATGAGCCACAAAGCTGCGTTTCTTATACTGTCGGTGAAGATATAATAAACCAGTTGTTAAAATCTGAAGCTGCGACAGATGAAAACAAATATTAGTGAAAAGCCTGGTAATATAGTACAAACATATTTTAACGTCCCGTGATATATTAGTTGTATGTCTAGCTGCTGATACACCTATACTTCATAAAAAAGTGCTCTAAATAAAATTAAAAAAAAACTTTTAAACTTTTTATTTTATTTTACATATTGACAAAGGACGGATAATTCATCGTAGGCAATAGCCTAGCAAATCATATATGTCGAACGAAAGCAAACGGCACATGCACTCCAAAAGCTGTCCGTGAGTTCACTTTCTTACAGAACTCAGAAACAGCCTATCACAGCAAACAATAGAAGGCTCCCGGCGAATGCTCAAAATGCAATTGAACATTAAAAAAACACAAGAAAATACGATGTCCGCAAAGAGAGAGAGAGGGGATGTATCACTTGCTTACTGTCCCTGCGCACTGGGCATGTTTTAAAGCGTGAAATGCTTTTCAACGAAACCCCTCATTACGAAAGTTTGCCAGTCCGTCCGTGCATTTACCCCTAAATTTAGCCGGGGACACTAAATTGGTGTTTCGTTCACGTGACGTCGACTGAGGTCACATTCCCTGACGTCACGTGATCCAGTCACTAATTCAGCTGCCTCACCAAAGTCTGCGGGAAATTGATGTCACGTAAGCTGACGTCACGCTGACCTGTACAACAAATTCAGTTTTCCCGTGTGACTTAGCGGGAAAATTGACGTGACGT
>JAZHYW010009297.1:0-31939 GCA_037355805.1 Ixodes ricinus | reverse complement strand
CCTGAATCTGGCATCATCCAAACCAGACCGCACGGTTCTGACTCAGAAAGCGCGCCCGGAAACAGCAAAAACGACACGAAATGCGTCACATCCTTTCACGCAAGCCGCACAGGCTCAAAAAGACGCGTTGGTTTGGACCGCGTTTTACGCCCTCTCCGCGCGAATTGGATGGCTAGAGAAGCGTTCGCGCGCTTCGGGATCTCAAAGGCCATGTTTTGTGTCGCCTGGTGAGAGAGCCGGTGAGTAGGTGGCGCTAAAACTCGGCCCTCATCCGGGAGCAGGCTGTTCCATAGAGAGCGCTCAGATGGAGTGGTCGTTAGTATAGAGTTGGTCGTGGTCTTGTCTTGATCGTCATCATCGGGAAAGGCGAAGAGGGAGGCTTAATTTTCTTTCATTGTCACCGAAACGTACCCCGTGCTGCAAAATAATAATTGGGGTTGTGTGGATATTTAGACAGCTTGTAGTTTTTCAGCGATTTCAAAGTTTCTATGAGTCACTCGCTTTAGATGAGAAATTTAGCCAGTGCAGTAGAACCGCTAGCCTGGGGTTTTTAACGTGCACCACGCAGTTCTGGTACACGACAGCACTCCGGTACGATGCTCATTCAAATTGAAACGGGCAGGCAATTGGCATCTGTATGTATGTATTTACCTATGTATTTCTGGCAGCAATTGCTCTTTTTAACGTGCGTCTATAAAATATACATGAAAATAGACATCTGTATGTATGTATGTATGCATTTATACGGCGCTTTCTCTTTGGAACGAGCGTCTACAAAAAAAAACGCCCCCCCCCCCCCATTAAAAAACAAAGTATGGTTGTTGGAGTTGCCGTTCTGGCGCTTCTCGTAGCTGATGGGATGAAGGAGCTCTTCAGATCTACCGAGACTCGTGTCGTTGAGATGTTCCTGAAGCCTCTCCTGGAGCTTGTCTGCCCGCCTTCTTTGCGTCTGAAACTGCCCCTTCAACAACTTCACCATAGACAATCTCTTATTGTCCTGAATCTTGCGTTCCTTGACGTTGTCCTTTTGCTCTTTCCTCAACTTCTTTGCTTCCCCTTAAACTCGCACTTCTCAGAGTCAAGTCCATAAGCTCGCCACCTATCGTCGTCGTGATACGCTAGCGCGACGCTGCTAACGGAGCAAGCAGTGCGATTCTGACACCTCTACTTCTAGTTACCTTAACTCCGTGAGGGTGCGCTAGAATGTTGAGTTGTGCCGTTCGGCGGCCTTGAGTGTACCGCAATGTGCGCGAACGCCGGTGAGGCCGCTGGGCGAAAAGCGCAGCCATTCGACGGCTACCAGATTCCCGGTGGTCGCGGCAGAGGATTCTTTATTCTGCATAAAATAAGTCACATTCTTCGTTTGTTTTCGCCTGCTTTCGTTTATAAGAAAGAACAAGTTCCATCCTATAATACACCCTTGTTAAAATGCGTGACTTGGGCGTGCGGCATAAGCACATATACAAAGCGCAAATGGCGTTCGGGTATGGTGAGTTATTTGCGTAGTACCGCTTATTTTAATTTTGTTTGCTTATGCTTTATGGAAGAATAATTTTCCAACTCAATTTACATACCAGCATTAAGGAAGCGAAGTTTGCTTATGTTATTATAACCGATGTCTTCTCGTCCACTTTAGGGCCAAAACAATGTTTCACATATTTTCGGCAGCTGTACATTAAAACCCTACCGAAAAACCCACTATAACTTTTGGCTGTCTGGATTATGGAACTGGAAATTTATCTAGATTCTCTCTCGAATTTAGGCTTTCAGAATTTATCCCTGTGTCTGCAATCTAGATATCGGGTTTCCAGAAACCAATTTCAAGTTCCATAATCTAGGTAGCGAAAAGTTGTACTGGGTTTTTCTGTAGCGAAGACCTTCAAAACTAAATTATTGCTCTGGCATCAAATCACATTTTTTTGTGCATCATGGATCAGTGAAAGGCAGCATTCCTTGACGTATGCATTCTGAGCCAGAGCTTATAGACAAGGACATGGTTGAATTGATTTTATCTAGTAGGCATGCATCCTATTGTGGCGAATAACGAAGTGAGGAAACTGAAACGTATATCTGCGCAAACTTCTGTCCGAAACAAAAATGAAACAGACAATAACAACTAAGCTTCGCGTGCGTCAAAGTAGGTGTAACAGCAGCATCAAACGCTCGGGCGAGACCGACTGCGGCTTGGCACGTGGAGCCTCTTATGTACACGCGTGGGATTCTTCAAAATTCGGGGATGGAATAATGCAATTTGATAATACGTTTAAGCACATTTATGTTGCCCATGTAGCCTCCAGCATTATTTCTTTCGTTGCTCTTCTCAAAAATTTCGCCCTCTTTGCTGCAGCGTCCTCAGTAAGGTAGGGCCGCATGAAGCGGGCTGATATCTACCTCACCTTCTTTTAGTTTGCCCTGCTGATGACCAGCTTCAGACGATTGTGGTCAATATTAACGCTGTGCTCACCATCCTCGTCTATATGGACTTGCAAAAAAAACGTCTAATGCCCTGCAACACTAGGCAATAATTTATATAAGTTCGACAGCCCCTAGCACACCAGGTGTATTGTCTGTGCACATTACCCGGAGGTTCAAAATTGTATGTGGGCCCAGAGGTAGCAATCTATCGTTCTCTTAGCATTTTTTCGCCTTCTGTTTTTGTGTATGGCGCATCGTAGCCCGTGTATAGAGCTGCTTGGCAGCGTTTCGGTGGTTCGGTTCAGATTGTTCTTTGTATATTGTATGCGCAAATATTATAATAAGAGAGGCTTTCTCCAGTTTATTTCTCTATCGAGGATGGAACTGCTGTCAAAGCCGATAACGTGGCCGGTCTTCTGCGCGTGTTCCGCCAGCACGTTGCCTTGGATGTCTGTCTTCTTTACGTCATACTTATGTCTGCGCAGACGTTCGGTAAAGTTCTTCGTTTCCCCACATAAGAGGAGTTGCATTCAGCACAAGGAATTCGGTAAATCAGGCCTTGCGTTTTTTCTTAGGGGGCGATTCTTCGGAAGAGGAAGAAAATGGCCTAAAGATGAGACGGGTTTCTGTGTAACTGCTATGCCGTACGGTCACAAAACGCGGGCTAGGACCTCGCTCGTGCCATGGAGGTACAAAACGCACATGCGACTGGAGGTGCTTTTGTTCTTGGATGCACCAAGAACAAAAGCAGCGCCAGTCGCATGTGCGTCCCGTACCTCCATGGCACGAGCGAGGTCCTAGCCTGCGTTCTGAGACCGTACGGCATAACAGTTACACCTAAACCCGTCTCAACTTTAGGCCATTTTCTTCCTCTTCCAAAGGATCAACCCCCAAAAGAAAAAAACGCATGGCCTGATTAACCGAATTCCTTGTGCTGAATGCGACGCCTTTATGTGGAGGAAAAAAGAACTTTCCCGAACGTCTGCGCAGGCAGAATTATGACGTAAAGAAGACAGACATTCAAGGCAACGCGCTGGCGGAACATGCTCAGAAGACCGGCGATGTCATTGGCTTTGACAGCAGTTTCATCCTCGATAGAGAAAGAAGCTGGAGAAACCGTCTCTTATTAGAGTTTTGGCACATAAAAAATGCAAACAACAATCTGAACCGAACTACCGGAACACTACCAAGCAGCTATATACACGGGCTACGATGCGCCACACACAAAAACAGAAGACGAAAACAATGCTAAGAGAGAAGAAGAATACGACAGATTGCTACCTCTGGGCCCACATACAGTCACCCGTGATCATGAAGCCGAACACATCCAAGGAATTCATTAGAGTCTACAAAGTACCGTGTACAATATGAAGCAACTCGGATCTACACAAGCGAGCTAATGATAGCAACGCATCTAAAAGCGCTTCAACGCTTTTTTCTAATTTAACTTTAGTTTTTGCAGCTTCGTTTGATTCACTGGTGGATAGATGAACTGATGAACGCCACGGACATGTTTCCCCGCATTTGTCTTGCACCTTTTTCAGGTGTAACTCTGAAGCGTATAAATTTGTAAACGCAAATTAATGCAACAAAGTCGGATTTATGCTCAAAAACATTGGCCAATGTTCCCCTGACCGACACTTCAGTAAGATACGTCGGATGTGGCGTTCGGCGTATTTCTAAAGCTAAAGACAGGTGGCAATCGGTTCGTCAAACAATGTTTTGTCAACATGAGACATTTTGCCGAAAGTTTGTTTCATTGAAAGTTTTTCCGTGTTCATTTCGTCGACACACCTTGCAACATTTCGTCGAACACAACCTTGTTGTTTTCGCAACAATTTTTTGTTCGAATCTTGCCTGGTTTATAGGGCAAGCGAAAGGAGGGTCTTGAAGGTTCGGTAAACATGTTCCATTGAATTGCGCACTAGCCTTTAACAACTTCCAGATTTGATTTTAAAAACGTTTGTTGTCAACCTAATGTTGCAGGAGCTGTTGTGTCTTGGAACATTGCAGCGTCGACGAAACGTATGTCCATGAAAATATGACCACGAACGACAAAACGATGGGGTCTCCGACATGCGAAGATCATCAATCATCAATTGGGCCCCTTAAGTTCGGTTCCCACATGCTGTCGAACGCTGATACTGCGCTGTTCCCGTGTCGTCGGCTATTTACCATCTGCCATCGCAAACAGTTTTGATAGTGCAAGACAAACCGGTGAACGCTCCTGTCAGCCTGAGCTTGGCGCAGTATCAGCGCTGTGTTTATTGTCAAATGCAAGCGGACGACGACTGGCCGCCGCCATATGCCCGCTTGTGAGGACAAGCCCGTTCAATTGCGAACTTGCTAAAGCCAAGTTTACATGCAAGCTGCACGTGTTTGCACGCATAGAGCACCAGTTTGGGAGCCATGCTTGCAATTGTCGTTAGCGCTGTGCTATGTGTCAGGCAGGCTTTTAAAGGGATGCTGAACCAAACAGTTCAGTGTCTATAATTAAGTGGCGCACGATCCTTCCACAAGCCAGCAGCCCTGGTGCGCGCGAGCACACGCAACGAAATTGACGTCCTAGTCCCCCATTCACGCTTAAGATGTCAAGGAAATATGTGGGCTCCACGGAAAAGGAGAAAAAGGCAAGCTTTTCATCTCCCCAGTGAGTCTGGAGTAAATGGTAAGCGATGAATTGATCTAACAACCACGTAGCTTTCACTCGTAGATATATAAAGCCTGTCTTTATTCTCCTTTGGCCAGAAGCCCATTCATTTCACTGTCGTTTTAAGCGCGAGATGGGGGATCATGATATCAATTTCGTTGCGAGTGATCGCACATACCGGGGCTGCTGGCTCGTGGAAAGATCCCACGCCACTTATTATGGACACTAAATTGTTTGGTTCATTACCCCTTAAGCCGAATATGAATTGAAGGCTACAGGCACGAGGCCGCTGCAGCTTGGAGACAAGTTTTAGCTTGCAAAGCGCTCGCGCTAGAAATGCCGCGTTTCCCAGTGCACGGCGCCCGCGCTAGCCAGGGTTCGTAGCCTTGGCTGTAATATCTACATTACAAAGCTTACTTAAAATCTATACTTACGGCTGAACTTCACGACCTGGGCTGCCAGCAGCTTCGTTGTCCCTTTGGCCCGTTTGTTTTTGTTCTGGTTAGGCCAGTTCAGCTTCACCCAGTTGTTAGTTTGAGTTGTCCTGGTGTAAGTGGGCAAGGTTTTCGAAGTGATGCTTGACTGCACTGGAGTCCTGGATAGATTTCTGCCGATAGTGCGAACTTGTCCATCGCAACGCGAGACAAGCTGGTCACTTCGACGTTCCAACGCCGCAAACAACAAACAAACCCAACAAAGTTTGTCAAAGACCGACAGCCGGAGATTGTGGATTGATGTGGATTGGATTGACCTCTTAGCGTTAGCCATAACCGAACGTTGCCATCAACAACGGGTGTTGGTTGGGCGTTGGGCTTCATCCGATTTATTGGCGTTAAAGGCATAGGGCACGCGTAGGCTCTGGACTATCTCGTCTCAGGACCTGCGCCTAGATATAAATGCCAAAGTAACGTGCCAGCACCGCAAATGCCGTTGTTAATTGCTGCATGGTCCCTTTTCGCGCGCAGCCAGTGCGAATATGGACGCTCCAATTTGTTTTTACGACACCTCTCTGCTCTGGCGTCCCGTATCGGAGGGAAGGACGCGCAACCATGCCTTCCAGATACAAACGGCACCTCGAGCAAGATGTGCCACTGCACGAAAATACTGCATATTGGCGACAAAGAATGCAAATGTCCGCTGCTGGGTCATCTGCAGCCTTTCCTGAGGTTGAAACTTTGATATCGCCAACTCCCCAGAATATGACGAGGCTTCGGAAGACACTGTTTCTACCGGCGACCGAAGACTACACGCCGAAGAGGTAAATATGTTTGTTGTGTATGTGTGTAACCGGTATTCGCGCACCACCGCGGTTAGCTCACTGTCGGGTAATGAAACTAGCACTTGTGATAGCAACGTCTGCAGCACTACGAGAGCTTTTGATAGGATCAGTACTCGAGCGTGACAGCACATCCAGTTTTCGTCCCTGGTTCCCTGGTGAACGCAAGCTGGCTCTCGCGGAGCGATGCTGAAATATTGTTAGGAGACGGTTTATTTGCTAACGCCAGCGAACAATCGTCTGCTACAATATATAATTTGCCGATAAAAAAGACAAAGCTCATTAATGGTTATCTCGAACAAAGTCGAAGGACGGTAAATCGTCGTACATAATAAGTGTCTAGCGCGAAATGGTCGGGACACACGCGTAAGTTGCGAGTGTTTGCTCTTTGCACAAACTAAAGAATCGACAACCCGCACTCTCTGAAATTTCAGCCCGTTCTGCTGCCGTACGCAGAATTACATCTACCAATTAATAAAAATACTAAAAAAATAACTGAGACCGCAGTTATTTCATCCTTTAGTTGGTGAGAAACACCAAAATATTGCTCAGTCGTGGACTCGCAAGCTGATGAAAAATTTCTCAATGGCGAAAAGTCTCTCAGCAAAACTTTAGCATAATGTCAAATCAGCAGACGAAAATGCGCTGACTCTTGACCAAAATAACAATTAATCACTTCACGAACGGATCGCTGCTGCAGCTTACTGTGTATTAGTGAAGTTCGCTGATGTCTAAGCTTGATTTCTTCAGTTACAAAGTGCCCACAGGACTGACCGTGAAATGCTCTCAGGAGAGGCTCAGGACTCATGCCAGGTACAAAAGCAGGAGTTATTGCTAAAATATTAAAAAAACTGGAACACTTAGATGTATGCCAAAACAGCACTGACACATATAGACCACTGTTTGTCGTTACTCTTATACACGGGTAATTTATTTATTCTCGACACCCTGTTGGGCATAAAAACACTGCCTTAAGAACCCTCCTCCTTCAATTCTGGACACATTCCTTCAGACCTGGAACTGCATGCATTCGTGGATTCAATTGTTGTTGAATGAAACGCGATGATGTATGGCGACTTCATTCGAAAACACCTATAAAGAGATGCACACAGATAGGCATGAGGAAAAAACTGTTGATGGTAGCTTAAAAATGCAATAGAAGCTCCGCCCACAAGCATTCTGCACCCGCTTCGGGTCGCCCCTCAGTCGAGAAAATAGTGTGTTGTCTGCTGTGCAACATCGGCTTCAGGCAGGAGCGGTGCTCACTTGTCAAGCAGTGTCCAATGTCACATCAAATTCAAATATATTTGTTTGCCATTCCATGACACAGAAAACAGGGCTGAAGATTTTCTGCCCCAAAGAGACGCGGGTGACGACAGGGCAGACCTGGCCTACTATGCGACTGATCGTGACGACAAGACTTAGCAGGGGCGCCATGTTTCACAGATAAATATTGCCTTGAGGGCATTATTTCAGTAGATAGCTTTTATTTATTGACTTGAAAGCCAGAAACTCGGCAATGATGGTGCGCATCAGGCCCGCTCGGACATGTCTCACGCACTGCACAACACTTGATTGTGATGATCACAGGTCAAAAGGAAATTAATGGTCAGGCAAACGGCATCAGGCCAACGTCTTAGTCGGGTTCAAGGGGTCATGAAATAATTTTAATATTGAAAGAATCTGCTAGCTTGTTACTTTTTTTTTGTTTACCTTAGCACAGGTAAGAGAAAACAGGCCGTGTTCTCTCGAAATGTTGAGACTGGGCTGGGTAATATGCAAAGGAAAATGGGGAAAACTTTTCAACCTGCAGCCGCGTGCGACAGCCACAGGTACTATGGTTTTGATGCGCTTTAGGTGACAGTGTATCGAGTTCTCAAGTTGAGCAAGTATCTGCTTTATATGGGGCAACATTTTTATAAGTGTTGTCGTCCGAACGGAAATAAATAAAAAAGGTCATCGTATAATTCATTTTTATCACTCCAAGTTTTAGTGGTGACATCTACCCGATGTCAACAAAAGTATTCCCTCTCTTCCTCCGCTGCCGACCGACAGCGTGACCTTCAAAACAAGACAAGATGTCTCAGAGTCATCTTATGCCATTCAATGGTCGTCACTACGCACGTGACTCAGAAAGTGGTATAGAGTTAAGTGGCACCACGAACATCAGTCTTTCTATATTTTGAAATAAAAACTAGCACATTTACACATTTATTGTTTACTGGCCTTCCTTGTACAAGTGAGAGAGAGCAACTGCCACCTTTTTTCGCCAAAGTCAGGAAAATGTTTAATGGTCCCTTTAAATGGCTAAGCCCAATCGGTGTAGCTAGCAGGCACTTTTGGTAATTTAACACCTTATAAAACCTCCGAAAAAGAAAGAAAAAAGTTTTTTAAACAGTCTGGATAGGACACGCGTGTCAAAAAATAAACACTACGCGAAAAAAGTAATTTTGAGAGCAACATTGAAGGAAGAGATTTATTTTAAATTCTGCACGCGAACTCCATAATGTCAAAGGTCATTCCAAAATAACGATCTTGGTTGTGAAGGCGAAACCACTCCACCGCTCCTTCATGCACCCAAAATGCCGAGAGAGAAAAGAAGTGGAAAAAGGTGACTGCCGACTAAATCGTGCCTCGCACCAACAATATTGGTTTAAAAAATGTTTCACATAAAATTAATTTTGGCACGTGTGTACCACCAGACTTAAAAAAAAAATGTTGTTTTCTTTCAGGGGCACTTTAAAAAGGTCCTGCCACGACTTTTTGACTTGTTTTCAATTTCTATTGAACTTGAGTGCACTGAATGTAGTAACTTAGTAAAACATTTTTTGAATTTTGCTTTATTTTAAACGTTATAGGCGACTTAAAATTACAAAAATCAAGCCCAAAATAACCTTCTTTATGGTGTCCCTGGCCCTGGCATGGGTGGCCATGATCTAGAAGAGGTGTAGTGAGCTCATCGAGCGCTCATGGGCTGCCGCACTCCGTGTCGACGGCTTGAGAGGGCGCCACTAAAACATGTTCTGGAGAGCTGTATGAAACGAGCTGCGAGGGCGGCTCGCATTTTGTTTGCTGCTCGACTAAACACTAATTCGGCATGATACTTCATTGGCCACAAACGACAGCAAACACAGGGTAAAGATCAGTTCTGAAAGGGAGCCACTACGCGCTGCCAAACCGCCAAACCTGCTTGCCGAAGGCCTTCGGAACGCTCGGCTGGTTGGATCCTCGAGCCCATATGACTGCAGCGCCGCCGCGTACATCCGGGACCTTTCTTCGCTCCCCGCTTCGCAGCAACGCGTGGTGTGTGTCGGCGCCTGATCCACTACCACTTCCTAGTATCCGCCGCCTTTTCAACTGCTTCGTGACGGGTATGCCAATTACCGTAAGTAATTGAAATGGTTCGCGCCACGTATATTTTGTATTTCGACTAAAAAAAAGGGTTTCTAGCGGCTCTGACCAGTCGTAAGGCAGGAGCTGTCCAGGACCGACAACGTCGCGATGTTGTCACAAGCCGCGCGTTCGGTACCCCGGGGCGTCGCTGTAGATGGAGGAGGCTTCCACGTCGTCCGGTTAAAATATGACGCACTGGTATTTAGTTACTCTCTCCGTGTCTGCTGGGTTGCTTGAACCACAAGAGATCTGGAAACCGCAAAAAAGGTAGCCGCTTAAATACAATTGCAGGGCCCCTTTAAAGGCAGTGCAACCTCTGAACCTAAGTGTACTTGCACACAAACTGTCACACACAAAAGCACGCCATGTGCATGTTATGTTCACAAGAAAAACTTGAACTGATCAGCTTTTCCTTTATGAAACCAGGTTGAACCATAACGTGTCTCGGCTTTAGGTACAGATGTGGATGAGTCACCCGTGGAAGAGCTGACAGGTGCACGATTTAAGATTGTGACCTTTGGGAGTACTGTACTGTCACAGATGGATTTCAGTTATTTTATTTTTCTTACAAACCTGCTTAAAATAAATCTATTGTGATTTAAGTAGTCTAAGTGGACAGTGTAACCTTCAAGGTTATATTTTGTGTGTTTCACGCTTCTGTGCATAGCAAACCTGAATGTAGTTGGTTGAGCGTGTTGGTTCTTAATTTACGATAAGGAAAGAGGGACATCTAAGACAAACAGACAGACAAGTGTTGGTGCAAAAACTACTGCTTCTGTTGAAATGCAAGCTGTCTTGACTGTCTTGTCTATTTGTCTTAAATGTCCCTCTTTCCTTATCGCAAACCTGAATATCTTCACTTTTGTGGATTTAGCGAGAACTGATCAGCTCATATCCTACTGAACATGTATAAAAATGTGTGTACATGGTTTGCATATGATGTCATTTTGTCATAGAAGGCAGGACTTACAAGTATTTTGTGTGGCACTATAGTGGCCGCCTCTCAGCTTTCCCGTTTTGTAGCAGACGCCACTCATGCATCTCGGTGTTGGTGCAAAAACTACTGCTTCTGTTGGAATGCAAGATGTGCAGGAGTAGAAAACATGTAGTGATTATTTCATAGAAACAAATGATCGTAATACTCGGCAAATATTGCTTAGGTTTGTGAGTGTCGGTCCATTTGAAATATGCACTGCAGAAACGATCGCTCTTGTATGGTGGCAAAGATTCACTGCTGTTTATTCTTCATGAGATGTGACAGATCGTGATGTGTGTTTTAAGTGTCATAAACTGTTACAAAACAGATAACCAAAATGGCATTAAAGTTTTAAAAAATTCAAAATAGTATGAAATAGAATGATAATAAATCTCAACTCGTAGCAGCATTTAACCTCAAGTGGCACTTTGCCTGTTCAAAGCTTGTGACAGGCAAAGTGGAACCCGAGATGAGGGGAGAGAAAGGGGAGCAGGGGTATAAAGCCTAGAAAGGAAACAAGAAAAGGATTAATGGAAAAAAGTTGTTTTCGTTTCTTAAATTTTTCTCATTTAGTCTTTTCTTTTGACAGCAAATTTTAACAACATGCTTTTTTACTAAATTAATTGAGGTGGTACCATTGGGGCCTGCTTTAATAACTATGAAAAACAACAAACTGTAAGAACGCCCTAATGTATTCAACCATGTGGGTATGTTGGTCTCATGAATTTGTATTCTATCACATCAGGAAGAAGCCTCAAGACCTTCCTCTGTGGCAAGTGATCCAGACACCAAAGCTTGAAATGAGAAGGGGGATAACCAAGTAAGTATATTTGATTGGTTGCTAAAGGGTTTTTTTTTCTTCGGATGCCATGAAATTTTACAGAAACGATGCTTATCAGGGCCCATCTTTGAGAAAAATGTAGGACTTGAGCTAAGTGGGTCTTGAAGTTGATATTTTTGTTTGAAGCCTCTATAAGGAATGTAAAGTGTACATAATACTTATTTGCATTTCTATTTGAAAATATATGTGACATCAATTTTGGTTTTCTTTCGATTTCAGAGGTTTTCGGCACGCGCATCTCAACAGCGGTTCTTAGGCCTCTTTACAATGTAAAACATGACAACTTAGCTCAGCTCAATGACAGCTGGCAAATGTCGACAATAGTTGGATTAATAACTGTTAAGAGCGCCAGTGTGTATAACTCGCAAATTCTAGCCCGCCGACCCTTTTCCGGTCAAGGGTTACTCATCGTTTTTTGTGCAGTGTGATGACCAGGGTTGCAATGTACCTAGGTACACGTTACTAGAAATCGGTATTTAAGTACTTTTGTAGCAACTGAGGCACCAATCTAGGGACTTTCATTTTAAGTATGTGTGTCTGTATTTCAGGTACATTTTCCAGTAACTTGTAACTAAGTGAAGTTAATCTTCATAGGTTTTGTTTATTTTCACTTCGTCGAAATGGTAGAAACTTTAAATCTTGAAGTTTTAACAATAGAATGTGCCGTGATGAACGTTGAGTTCGGTACGACCTGGGGCACTGACTTGAGAGAGCAACGTTTTAGCAAACGACGCCCAGCCCGTAATGTTTCATCGAAAGACACTTTAGCGAATGGCGGTGTTTTTGTAGCGAACGAATAATTAGCGACGTCGTTCTAGCCACACCGATTTATCGAATAGCTTCGGGACTCCGTTTAGTAAAAATACCGACCTGCTTTCTTCATCTAAAACCGAAATCAACATCACTGCATGTTTGTAGCTCCTCTGACAGCTATACAATAGAGGAGATGACTTGAAAGATGTGCGCAGTTTGTGTTACTTCTATTTTGCCCTGGTGGTGGCTATCTTCTGCCATAAATACAATATAAATATAATTGAAAATAAATTATAATATCAATCGTAAACCGATGTAAGATTGTGTAAATATTATAGTTTTTTATAGTTAAAATATTATAGTTAGCTACAAAAAAGTTTTTTTGTACTAACGAAAGAAAAAAACGAGTAAGCTTGATGCCTTTCGCTTCCCATGAAAAAGTTAAGGTGCATATGCACTCGACTTATGCGTTTATTCCTTCGGTCGACGTCTCCTGGGCCCTTCGACGTCGATACCGGCTCACGTGAATGCGGTTTTTCCTTATTTCTTGCATTGCCATCAATAAAGCACATTTATCGAACTCGTTTTTGTGTCTATCCTCAGTATAAAAAGCTTTACTTCCAATATTTTTAGAAAAGTTTTTCAAAAATAAGGAAATAAAGTATCTTTGGACTAACTGTACCTGAATGCAGGTACATTTTAAGAAAGCGAGTACCTAGGCACGTACCTATACACCTCTTCGCATGAGTAACTGCAACTGTACCATAGGCACAATTTTAGTAAGTTTTACAAACCTGGTGATGTCATCGTTTTTAGTACCCAATGCTGACGGCGCGCGTCCACAAACAAAGGCCAAATAAATTGTCGGAAACAAAACGTCGTTTCTACTCCCCGGGCAGCCGGGAAAATAATTTCCCTAATTGATACCGTCTGTCAACGCCCAACAACCCAGCGACAACTGTGATTGCGCCACAGACTTTCGCCGCAGAGGCGCCGCTGAAGGGAGGCCGGTTAGGTTTACACGTGCCCCATTCACAACCGCACTACAAAAATGTCGCTGTAGGGTGCCTTTCGCGTAACGAGTGTCGACGATACGCGCGTCTTTGAAATTTGTATCCCCAAAAATTTATTAAAACGTGCTTCCATGAAATGCTAAAAAATTAAAATAAGTCGGTGTTCAAACGGTAGTTGCCAAACAATATCAAACAGCCCATGGACGGCGACTGCCGGTAGAATTTCGGAAACTACACTCCAGTCTACCGTGAAAAAAGATGCTCCCGACGCAGTCTTGCCGTAACGCTGTCAACGCTAAGAGCGAGTGGAGGGAGGCGATATTTCAAGTTCTACAGAATTAAAAAAAAAAAATTAAGCGTTCGAAAAAAAAAACAAGATAGCACCACCCTCAGCAAAGAGCGCATGAAGCCACTCCTGTCCGCGCCAATAGCGTTACATCCGTTATTTTGCATCCTACAATTAATAGCTAATGGCTGCGGTTAATAAAAAAGCCTGTAAATTTATTTTTCAGGCCCATGGTATTTTGATAAAAAATAAACTCACCCATTTGAAGATCTGGCATCGAAGAGTGATTTGAAATTAAGGAGGAAGACTTATGTGCTTGAATCGAAGGGCTGGATTGGGCACTAAGTACAATAGGGACGAATCACGAGCTTCAGAGATATCCTGTTCTTTCTAGAAAACATGAAAACATAAGGAACAAAAGGAGCCGGTTTCAGCACAGGAGGTTCAGAAAGGGTCCAACTAAAACAAATCTTACCTTAGGGAGAGGGCAAGCAGAGATACAGATGTGCGCGTGACGCCGATGTTCAGAATGAGTGCACGTGGCGGTTTCTTTTTCTTCGTCTTTTTTGTGAAGCGAGTGCGCAGTCTCAGTGTGAGGCTTAAAACAAGTCTGACATGATCGTAGTTACATGTGCAGACTCAAATAACCAAATTATGACGGGTGTAAATTATTTTAAAAAATTATCGAGATGATAAAAGTAAAAAAAAAGGCTAGATGAAGAAAGAGTGGAGGAAGGTGGGAATTTTGAAAAAAATCAGCAGAACCCATCCTTTGGGAATGATTATCTACGTTAATGCGAATAGCATCAAACGGTGCGGAGTTATGCGCGTTCGTCAGGTGGCTGGCACACTCTAGATACGCCAGCCCACTCTTGAGGCGATTCTAAATTTGTTGACACTTTCACAGCCCTGCGCACGATCTCCGCAGCCCAGCACGTGCGTTTGTGTCACTTAGGAAGGCGAGCAAAGCACGCGCCATACGCACAAACACTCAAAATGATACCGACCAGACTTTCTGGCGTCTCAGCTAGTCTCAACCAACGGTACTCTAAACGGTTGTTTATATCTTTTACCATAGGACGCGCTTTACAGCGCTGTCACAACTACCAGTGCGCGCGCGTTCCATGCACGAGGCTCATTCCGCTCTCCGTGAGGCTGAGCACGGGAGAGGGTGATGTAGCGGCCGTGCTCAGCCTCACGAGAGGCGGAATGAGCCCTCGTGCATGGAACGCGCGCGCACCGGTAGCTGTGACAGCGATGTAAAGCGCGTCCTATGGTAAAGATATAAACAACCGTTTAGAGTGCGTTGAATGACTGCCTTCATAGCTCTGTGGTTAGCGCGTCTGCCTGCTGATCAAAGGGTCAACGGTTCGAATCCCAGCCGGCGCCGGTCTTTTTTATTTATTTATCGACCCGCGGCGTAAGAGGTTAGATAGCCAGATAGATAGATAGATAGATACATAGGCGAAAAGTGCGCGAAGTATCCAAAGAATGCTATTCGCATTAAAAAAGAAATCTTGTTGTACAGAACGTCGTATACAAGCTTACTAGCTTACGCGCTCTGGCAGCGGTTTCGTAGCCAGCACGGGAAAAGAATCCCAGGGCCATGGCACCGGTAAGGTGTACTAGAAAGGACGAGGGGGCCACCGGAGCGATATTTCTGCACCTCCGAATGTGAAAAAACCGGCCAGTCCAAGCCACTTTGATCGTAGCGCTCTCTCGGGGGCCGAGAAGCGAAGTGGTTCTGATTAGCCGCTTTATTCTGAAAAACGCGTTGCGTTCTCACGCCTAGCTTGACCGGCAAGCTGGTCAAGCTCATAGAAACAACAAAACGCCGGGCTATATTTTTATAAAACCTAGACGCCATGGCCCAGGAAGCACAAGGTGTTGGGCCAATATTGGAAGATCATTGGCAAAGAAAGGTCCAATGATGGTCCCCTTTGCCAATCTGCTCACAATACTGTCTATGTCATTATATAGAATCTTGAGTGGTGGCCTAGCTTCTCCAATGACCAACAAATATTGGAAGCACATTGGCATAAAATGGGCAATCTTGGCCTGTCAGTTCCATTCGCTTGCGAATATTGGATGAACACTGGCAAAACATGGGCATTGTTGGCATGATAGTTCCATTGGCTTGCAAATATTGGATGAACCCTGTCATAAAATGGGCGATGTTGGCTTGTCAGTACCATTGGCTTGCGAAAATTAGATGAACACTGGTGTAAAACGAGAAATCTTGGCCTTTGAGTAACCTTGGCTTGCTAACTTTGGATGATCACTGAAATAAAATAAAATGGTCAATGATCAAATGGCCTGTCCGTGCCGTTGGCATTCCAATATATGATGGGGACTGGCATAAAATGCACACTGGTGGCTTGTCTGTAGCATTGGCTTGCCAAGCTTGGATAAACACGAGCTTTTAATTGTTACTGTTGTCCTTTTAGTACGATTGGCTCATCGTCATTTTAAAGAGCATTGTGACATATATTGGTCAGTGTGTGTTAGTTTGACAATACCATTGGCTTAATGGTGGAATAATGTTGGAAGCGGCTGGTTTAGGCATTTTTGTTTTACCTGAACAAATACAAAAATTGCTCGAGCACTTGTAAATTTCCTTTATTTTGTCAAAGCGCGATCCAGGTGCCTTTCTGCAAAGTAAACAAGACAATAACAAGGTAGAGAACTTTATGGCGATGTTTTGCTGCTTCACTGTGCATATTAAGGGGACGCCAGCAATATTGGCTTATCAGGAAAGCCAACTGAAAAAAAAAGAAAAACGATATCCGTAAGATAATGTCAACAAAATAGATTATTACGTTGACTCTATGGTCTCGACAGAAAAGATTTATACCCTAACTACGGGCTTGTAGACTGCACCTAGTATCATGTTAAGAATTTCTTTGCGATTGACTCGAACAAGACACTATTCTGTAATGTGGTTATACAATGACGGCTCTATCACTTTATGGCACTACTGGAGCCACAATAAGAAACCTAATGCCTCCTACATGGCGCCAAAGCACTAATAGCAGACGACAATGTTGGTCTTGATTTAGAGTCCAGCCGGATGTTGGTCTTGATTTAGAGACTAGCCCCTTTTTTCCGCATTTGATTTATCATTGTCCCGTTTTAATTTTGGCATTGTGCTCCGAGCTGATTTCGGAGTTTCGTGTCTTTTAGTCCCTTTTCGTCCTCTTGGTGTAGAGTTATCATGTCTAAGAAATCTCTAGCACATCGGTGTTTGGAAATCCGGATAGCAAATACCAGCAGAGACAAACGAAATAATTCGAGAGACACAAGTTTGCAGAGGAGGGTCACGCCGACGGCCTCGGAACGGATACGGAAAGGTCGAGAGAAGGTATTGAGATAACAGTTCCCCTCCCGTTTTCCCCACGCCGTCATCAATATCGCCAAATCTCTTCTTTGTGAGAGAAGAGGACTCGACGTCCTTGAGGGAGGAGGACATTACGCATTCTTACGCTGGCAGTGCCGGGGGAGCTACGCGCCGGCTGGACCAGATATCACCTGCACTGCTCCTTATGCGTGGTTACGGGAGAGAGCATGATCACGTGATTAAAGATAGACCTGCGATTGGTTCACCGAGCTTCTTAGCTTCCTCTACACACTCAGCTTATGGGTGGTGGAGTCCAGCCCGCGAAACACACACACACACGCACACACACGCACACAGAAAGTGGGATCGGGTGCACCAAGGCCACACGATAACGAAGTGACTAGAAAACGGTGGGGACCGTCTCCTCAATTTCCAACACGCGAATCCGCGAACTGCAAGTGGGCAGGTGCGCTTCGCAATTTGGCATGTTTTATTGTTTGTTTTTTTGTAGCAGAAACAGCTATTTTTTTCACAAGGAACAAGAATGGCAAGATAATTAGGCGCATATCAGGACACCGTGGTGTCCGTTTATAAGTTGTTTGAGTGCATTTGATTGCTTAGCAGACTGTTTTTATCGGGCGAAGCGGCTCGGCATCTCTGCCATCCACGCTACCCTATAGTGGAACCGGCAGGAACGGTGTTTTTAAAGTTCCTATCACCAGCATCGCATTTGGTCTTAGTGCCAAGTGCGATCTTCAACTGCAGGTTGCCTAGACCATAAATATTCCTTCGGCAACGCATACACAGCGGTGATCTTCCTTTGTTGTGGGCATACATGTGACCACTAGCTTCGACGGACCGAAGACATGAGGGACCGCCTTCTCTTTCTTGTGAGTGACAAGGAGAGCTCCTCCTGACCATTGGGAATAGGTATTCTTTGCTACGCAATGTACTTTTTGTCACAATGCGATGAGTTTGAACCATGTCGAACTCTGTGCCAGGAACCTCGGCCGAGTTCAACGTGTAATCCAGAGCGATCGGCCTGAAAGGCACTGTACAGCGCTATTTGTAAGTGCTTTTATTCTAATGGACAGTGAGAGACGTTCTGATTGGTTATTCTTGTGTTCGAAGTCATTTGTATTTTATTTTTCTTGTTAAAATACGGCTGTCTTCCTGGCGGTAGATGTGTACTGTAGTAAAAAGTCATTCCGGTATGTCCAAGCCGAACACCACAGAGCGTTCAGTAGTCCTTATTTGCCAAGGTTCCGCATGTTAGGTGCGAGAGGAGTGTCAGCTATGTCACCGCGGTCTGTGACTTTTATTGCCAGAAATTGTCTTTACACGACAAGCTATTTTATGTGCCTGATTTATCTTTATTTCTTGATTCTTCCAAGCATCAAGTCTTGTTCCAACTGTCATGTTCGTACGTATAACGGGGTATTTATTGAACTGTTAATTTAGTAGTGCGTTTGACACTTGTGAGCTGAAGAGTTAAGCCAGTGTCAATCACCTACCAGGTCAAGAGTACGATATATTGTGTATTTAAACACAATACGGGCATTTCCACAAGGGAAGAATAGGGTAACGTGTAGGTTTCAGAAACAGACGGAGCTTACGAAGGCCACATGTCTTCTTTTTTGTTTTGCAATGGTGTTTCTATTATTTTAGACGGAACCAGCAGATGTTGGTCCGCTGTACAGGAGTATTTATATAGATCAGCCTTTGCTCTGAAAACTAACGCCTCTCAAGTCTACACTGGTTGGCACGGTTTCTTGAGAACTCGAGAATTTCCCATAGAAACATCCTTCATGGGCCACGCCGACTGCTAAATCATCGCGGCAGCGTTGTCCGCATGCTGTGCGCAAAGTCGACCTTGCTCTATGCTGATTACGCAAACATTAAAAACTCATGTTTTTGTTAGGCTAGCACTAAGCAAAATATGAGGAAAAAAACGACCTGCCTTCTGTCCTTCAGTCCTATTTGCAACGTCCCGATAAGCATCCGCAGTCTAAACGAAATATTTAAAGCAGGTATAATCTACAAAAAAGATAAATAACGAGTAGCAGAAACAAAGTATGGTTTAAGCACTGCTAAAGAAGTGAACGGTACAAGAAAAACACTCCAATCATGGGGAACTGTTTGCAGAAGCAGAGCGAGTGGCTCTGGTTACCGACGTTCAACGTTTGACGGCAACTGTCCAGTTGCTGTCCGCAATCTATGGTCATTGGCAAGATACAGTCACCTCGTTATCTCTCGATATTCTGGAACACAGCATTTGCAAAACGTATTCCTTAAACATTGGCTAAAACGTAGAAATTACCGCAGTTTCCGGAGTCGCTCAGACAACACTACACCCTAACTAAACAAACACAAGCAGGTGTCACCACCGACGAGGTATCCACAGCCTTCAAAAGACCGAAAACGAATCACTAGCATTAAAAAGAAAAAGCTTCATTGGAATGAAATATTGCATTAAACATTTCATTGAATGGAATGATAATAGAAAATACAAAATGTACAAAATACATATTTAAAAAAAATATTAGCATTTACGTGTTTTCAGAAAAAAAAACACAATTAGCCAGCTTTGCAAACAGCAAAACATCAATGCACAAACGCATTGATGCCGCTTTTCGCAAGCACACGTCACGGCTTCAACGGCATCAATGGATCAATTCTGCGCCTCGTTCGGATCTCCTTCAGGCATCTCTCGTGCATAGACAATGGTGAATGGTCCAAACACTTTCATCGCCGAAGGCGCCAACTCACCCGATTGCTGGCCTCGCAGTCGCTCTTCGAATTACCGTGCAGGAGGCGGCTGAAGTGATAGCAGACACATTCTCAACTTTGATACCATCTCCTTCAGTCTACCAAGGCGACCAAAATATCGCGACGAACACCTGCTGCCGGCCTTCTCTTTCTATCGATTCATATTTTACATTACCGGAAATTGAATTCGCGCTGCGTCGTTGCCGAAGGAAGAGCGCTCCGGGACCCGACGGGATAACGTTTCAGGCACTCAGAAACACTGACGCCTCAAGTATTATACTTTACTGGAGTCATTCAACATTACTTGTTGCACAGCCTAGATTACGGAGGCACGGCTGACGTCTATGGTTGTGCCTCTACACAAAGTAGGAAAACCTACGAACCAACCTGATACTTACCGGCTAATATATCTTACCAGTTGTATTGGGAAACTTTTGAAAAGGCCTGTGTTACATAGACTTACGTGGTATTTAGATGCTGTGCGCGCACTTCCTACTGAGCTCTGTGAATTTCAAGCAAAATGTTGCAGCGTTGACGATATCGGTGACATCGCTTCTACATTCGAGCAAGCTCGAGCCTCCCACGAGACAGTGTACTGTGTATTCGTGGACATAAACAAGGCCTTTGATGCTCATCCGAAAGCAACAATCCTCCGGCAGCTACAACATTTGGGTATCGCCGGTAGGCCATACAATTACATATCTCTAACTCTTAAAAACAGACGGTTTTCAGTGAGAGTGTCTTGCGCTACCACCACTCGTCGTTAATTCACTCAAGGCGTCCCACAGGAAGTGTTTTGAGCCCTTGTTTTTTCAACCTTGCAATGGGTTCCGTCCCGGAAACTCTGGCGTAATCCACTAAATTCTCTCCAACTGTTCACATCGCCATGTCCTGCAGATGACACGGCGCTATGGTTCATGGGACCCTCAAGAGCTGCGAAGAGCATTCGTTCGAACTGCCCAAATCCTCCTGACAGAGTTGTCGAGGTCATAAATTACTTGGACTTACCTTATCCGTCTCAAAAACAGGTTTCTAGAGTTATCGTCCTGACGGAACACCGAGCAGACTCCGTTGATAATGCGCCGAAAAACAACACACTTTTACTCAAGTCACGACACACCGGTATTTTAATGTCCTGCTAGACAATCATGTACCCTGGCGCCCTTAAGCAAACCGCCTTATCACGCAATGTCATCACCTCATCAACATCACAGGATGCTTTCGTAAAAATACCTTCGGAACCTCTCCACAAGGCCTCCTCGCACTGTACCGCGGACTCATCCTTTCACGAATATTATATGATATGCCACTCTCGCAAATAGGGAGACCTCAAATGCAGCAGCTGGAACGACTCCACCAATGTGCCCACAGATTATGTGTGGGTCTTTCACGGTTTTCTGAAAATGTGGCTACACTTGTGGAGACGCGGTCAACCAATATCTCGCTTCATGCAAGGGACCGAGCAATGCGGCATGCTGTACGACTGCGTGAAATCCACTCAGCAGCATGCTACCTGCTCAGGCTTGTTTCCCGACCACTACCTCACCTCGGAATGACTGTAGCGGAATTTAAGCTCCAGATTGGAACCCCTAAACGACACTTCCTACCTCCGCCGCGGCACACTACTCTTCCACCGTTAGAAATCACGGATGCCCTCCCATGTCTACTGCGAAAAAGATCGGTATCTTCCTTCGTGGCTCGATCGCTATCAATAGACGAGATCGACACAACGTATAACAACAGTTTGCACGTTTTCACAAATAAGTCAACTATCCCCGAGACGGCGACCTCCACAGCAGCCCTCGTGATTCCATCGTTTGGAGTGCAGCATGTTTGAGATAGCTGATCTTCTGGACAACGTCAACGACAGCTGAGTTGGTAGCCATTTGTAAGGCTCTTGTGGCGTTAACAGAGCTAAAGCCTGGAGGGGCCGTAATTCTTACAGATTCTTGCAGAGCCCTTTGCCACTTTAAAATCTGCAGACCCCTGGGTCAAGAGGCTGCTCATATAGCCCGCAAACTCGAAGCCAAAGGAAGGTATCTCGCCTTGTAGTGGATGCCCTCCCACTGCGGCATCAAAGGCAATGAACGAAGCCGCCTATTTTCATGCCGCTGAGGCTCATTGTCAAGAAGATGTCCCAAGATTTTTTATTCCAAGATTCAGCGAGGCCAGACGACTCGTTCCTATGATTGCGAGGACGCGACACCCCCACAGCGGAGTCGCCGTGGGTAATCCCCCTCCTCTCGTCCGGAGCTCGATGTCTCTTCACAAGAAAGACCATACGCAAGACTTCATGAACAATAAATCCCAACTGCGACATTTGCAAGTTTACAGAGGACACAGAACACGTATTCTGGACATGTCCAAAATATAATAGCGCTACAGCAACACTTCACAACTCTCTACTGGCTGCAAAGGCAGCGGTTATGAAGTACCACCAGCAAATCTTCCCGATTTGAGGAAAGCGACGTGTCGAACTTACTTTCAAAGCCCTGCTAGAGATCCTTCAAGAGAGTGACCTCGCAACACGGCTCTGATCTTGGCAACCCTCACGTCGTGACTTTTGATGTAGCCTGAATATCTCCATGACAGACATCGACCTAACTGGACGCGCCCGACTATAGCTACCACGTGGATACCGATGTACGACACCAGAGAAACAGTTCCCCGACAAACTTCGTGCTGACGGGAGTGTGGTTTTCTACTGCTTTTATCTCTCTTTTTTTCGTGTCCACATTGACGTACAGGTAAAGATACCCGGCAGACGACATCTAACGTAACCCTACAAAACACATTTCCTCACACCAACGCAGTTAGCTATTAGAAGCCCTACAGGCATCGCAAAAATCTTTTCACCTGCCCACCACCTCTCCTCTTTAACAGCTTTCTCCCCCTCCGTGCGAGTCTTTTCTCCGTCATGGGAGAATAACATTTCCGCACGGGCATTTCCCCTTTCTCCTAATATACAATTCAATAACAACAACAACAAACTGTACCCAGTTGGGAAAATATTTGGCCTGCCTGTATATTGCAACTTGGAGATATTATGCTTTACAACCGTTACAGTCAAGATTTGTGTTCGCGTCATTAGTTCGTCGTGATATTTATTTAATCGAAAATTCTTTGGAATAAAATCCTTTGCAGTTTTCCGTTTTATGCATTGTTGTTTTGACGCACTCCGAGCGAATATTGAGATACATAGAAACAAAAATTAGGCTTATGTAATCAGTATATGTAAAGACAACAACACTAATTCACTGTACGGCCGAGGTTGATTGTCGGATGTGTAAAAAAATCTTATATATAACAATATTTCAAATATATTTGAAAAATTTTTCATTAAGTAAGAGAGTCCTGTAATTTACAGTTTGCACATTATTTTCTGCGAACTGTAAAACATGTCATGAATATTATTTTTAATTATATAAAATGTTATGTTTCACCAAATTTCTCCAGCTTTTATTCCAGTAAAACAGTCGGACTTCAATTAATACCCGTCTGTCCTGATCATTAAAACAATATTGTTACTACAACCGTTGTGAATGGCGATTAAGCCAATTCATCTTCCAATAGGCCATTTTGACCTCAGCCGACACCAGTCATGTAAATAAAGATCTACCTATCATACTGCCAGTTAATTTACTTTAGCTCCGAGTTAGATCATACTAATAAGTTTAAAATTCAACACGACCACTCTGATAACCAGTTCGACCAACATGACCAGATCATATGTCGGCATTTTGAGCCGGCAGAGAGAATACCCTCCATTCAGTACTTTTCCCTCCTCCTCCTCAAGAGCTGCGCTGCAATTCGGTGTTACTGGAGGTTGTAACGGCTTTCATTCTTTTAGTAATCGTCTCCCGCAAAAATTAATTAGGATAAATAATTGCACCTAGTACTTTCTTTCGGGGGGGGGGGGGCGCCATTTCTAGAAGTCCTTTGTGCGTTCCGTATTATTAGTTATACTGTGGGCGCTTTCTATATCTGTGATAAACAAACAGAGATCATGGCTTTCGGAACAACACAATTTTTTTAATATAAATTTCTCGCTCTGTCCCGTCTATAGAGTCCCGGCTTTGAGGTTGCCACAGATTCTCTCTATTGAGATTCAGGACTTAGTGCGTGCTAGTCTGCTTGAGCCTTTTTATTAAAAAGATATTTTCTTCGTTTTGTTTTCACTTTAGTTTACATATTGGAGCTAACACACATTTATTGCATAAAGCACTTTCTTACTATAAATATTGGCGAGGCTTTTAATAAGAGAAGCGCTTTCTTTTTGACCCAACACTCGAAACGAAGGCAATTGCAAACACAATTCAATCCAAAGAACGTTGCTCAAGTCTTCATTCGTCTTCAGCGTGTGTGCATTGTTTGTGTTTTTGTTTAATTATTTTGAAAATACTGGAGCTCGGTCAAATGTCAAGTACGCCGACAAATTGGCTAGTGACCCTGAGTCGCCGAAGCAAAGAGGAGTAAATATAGCTGACCCGTTTTTTCACTGCAATGACAATACGTATTGGTTTTGCTTTTCGTGTTAACAGAAGGCAGGCGAAAAACACCGCCGTTATTCGTCTACGGTCATGTCGTACGGTTCTTCCTGGACTCTGTAAAAATACTGGTTGATTGATCAATTGATAAAATTTTAGTTTTGTTGGTACAGATTTGCGAGAGATGTCGGTCGGCCTCTTCTCCAAACAGTGCCAACATTCGTTGCTTCTCTAAATATCGTCGTTAGAACATACCTCCAGAAACCAGGCGCCATGATTATCCCGAGAAAGAATTCAGTTTAAGAACCAGTTTATACTGCATCTCACAAACATTTACAGTGCAGACGAGATCGTGGCTTTGGAAAGTGTCTTTTACGCATGGTTATCGTAGTAACAAAATCATTCCGCTGAGGTTTGCTAACACGTCTTTTCATTTGTATTGACAGCAGACATGCTTGAGACGGACTAAAAGAAGTTACATACCCAACTACCAGTTCAGCTAACTGTTTCCCGGGCTCAACTGAGAGTATGATCATATCAAGCATCATTTTAGAAACTTCATTTTTTTTTCATTCTTTAGCTGCCCAGTTTGGTTTTCATTTCAGCAGTTTCGACAGTCAAGCAACCAGTTTAAAAAAATCGCTTTCCGGGTTTTGTTTTAACGTTTACAGGTTGCCGCAGTTTGATATCCGATTTTGTCATATCAATTTCAATACGTAGAGTTTAAGTAATTTCATAACCTTTCAAAATATATGTTTTTTCTCGTCTTTTTTTTCACAATGCGCCATCGACAGATGTTTTCGCACGAAGTCACGTACCAATACTGCCGTACGGCTAATAGCGCGGTTGGGCTCACGGCGTTTCATATGTCTCAAACTTCTTTTAACCTAATCAAAAGTTTGTAATAGCATTTGATAAGGTGATATTCTACTCTAATTAAGTGATTTATATTTAGTTGCATGGCATAATTGCCTTCAATGATAAACACTAACTCATACGACTTTTGCGCATCTAAGCTGCATTTTTATTTTATCATTTTGATGATCAAATAACGAGAAAATATGAAACGAACTCGGATTTATATTTTCTTGCAATATTGAAGTGAATATATTGCAAAAAAATGCAGACACGTTGTTTTAGTTTTTAAGGCTCCAGACAAATAAACGCGGGTAAATGCAACGAATTCTTATGTGGAAGACTTTAATAAAATAATCTCCTCAACACATTGAGCTGTTCTACAAAATATATAAGAAAATATTCATGAAGGTATTGAAATTCAAAAGTTTTAAAGTTTGCCAAAGCATCTTTGTTCGATAATTAGTTGTACAAAAGATTCACGGTATTGATTTATCGCCATAAATGCACTGGCTGTGCCAAAAAATGTCCATATTGTGTTTCCCAATGGTGTTAAATATTGAAAAAGCACTCCGTAAACGGGACTACATATAGCCATATAAGGCTACATATATAAAAAACAGGGCATTTAACGGACTACATGCACCCACATGTGGCAATAATTGACAACATGTATTGATATATCCTCGCCATTCGTGACCATAAATGGCGTCTTCTTGCCATTTATGCCCCTATCTGCTCGGCTCTCTATATTAAATATACTGGTTCATTTATGGCATTTTTGTAAATGTAACATGCTTGTGGATAACTGTCGTTTGACTGATGCTTTGTTTTACACCAAACGCAAGACAAGATTGCCCCTTCTTGCTGCTCCTTCTTGTCTTAGGTATGGACCTTTCTTGCGAAGAGTTCGCGCGGGTGAAGGAGTGTTGTTTCGATCTCAGGGCTTGGCATAGTTTCCGTCTCCACCCTACACCGTTTCAGTTGTCATGTTTTTACGTGATCCTTAGAGCTTTGGGCGGTTGAAAACGTTTTATTCATTCTATGCAATAATGTCTGAGGCTACAAGTAACCACGGAAAGGGTAAGCCACTGCACGCTAGCTTTTTCATATGCTTATTTGACTGTGAATCACTTTGTTTCACCGGTACGGGCTTTGCGTGTACCTCTTCTGCAAGGCGGGGTTGAGCAATTGGCTTGGGAGGAGATATTCGACTAAGCCTAGAGGCGTGTAGAAGCCGCTTGAGGTTTTTAACATTATTTTAGTGCCAAAGTTTTTATGATCAAATCTGTCATATGCACCGTGTCATGGCACGCTTCTAGGGTGGCTCTCCCGTCCTTTGCTGTGCAGCACAGCAGGTTTATGTTCCTTTTCAGGTTAATTATTTCACGTATAGGCATAACTAGCTGCCAAAAAGTGCGCCGCCTTGCGCGTTCTCACGGGGCCTGAAAGTGCCGTGTCAGAGGCTTTCTCGTGGTTTCTGGCTCTAAAGTGTCTTATAAACGTTTTGGATGATACGTGCAGCTCTCAGTCTTGTTTTTTATCGTTTGGGACAACTTCGTATCCTCGTACTCAGGGGGTTCAAAAATACGTGTCCTGCAGCCAAGAGGCTCATGCCGCACTATTCCTGGATTGTGGGGATGCATCCCCCGCTAACTCAAGACTTGTACTTCGTCAGTGTCTGTGACTCGCTCGTATCGAGGGTCTGTGAAGCACTTTCTGCCATAGAGGTGTGTCCCCAACATATGGCGCGAAGCGCACCGGAACATTAGGATAATTCGGTGTCGGCCGACGTGCCAGTGCGGGGGGTCGACACTGCAGAGATGTACGTTATGAAGGTTCCTCACACCAATGACAGGATATTACGCTTTAGGATCGAACGGCACTTGTCTGAATTGCGCCTCCGCTTGAAGTACCGATCACATTTTTGTGTCATATGTTGTGGCGCACAGCTTTCTAGGCCTGGTTTCGAGGGCTTTCATTCGTGGGTTTCGGTACAGAAGTAAGCGTTTTTGATTCACGAGATTCCTGCTTGTCTTAACTTGACAAGTCCTCTGGGAAAACAAAATCAAGCTATTGTACAACACGAGGGTTTTCGGCTCCTGTTCCCAATGCTCAGAATGCTGCGGAAACATTTAGGCGACCATCGGGAGAAGGAGCACTGGAAGCTCGTGCAGCAGAAGTTTCTGAGGCGATTTCATACATGTTCTTGTTTTTAGTGTGCAGCAGATATGTCCTGATGTACCCCACCGCTCTATTTCGCTGAAATTAGTAGCTGAAACTCCTCTGCGATCAAGTGAACCGTCTTGAATGATATATTTGTGGTCTGCATGATGCGTGCCATTTTTTCGATCATACCGCTGTCACTGCCGATGCTAACCGTACTCTCGGATTTCTTCGCCGTAACCTCAGACTAGCTACACCTTTAGTAAAACTACTAGCTTATACAATTTTGGTCAGATCTAAACTTGAAATTGCTTCATCCATATGGTCACCATGGCAATCATATCTAAGTAACCAGCTTGAATTCGTTCAAAACAGAGGTGTTCGTCTTATTTACTCTGACTACTCTCCATACACTAGCATATCAGGATTACGCAAATCAGCTAACCTTGACTTACTTTCTTTACGTCGAAGGGTGTCACGTCTCACTCTTCTTTACAAAACCTTTTACCACAACAGCCATCTAAAAGTTTCTCTACTATCACCTCCCTACCGTATTTTCCCTCGTTTTGACCACTCATGTAAACTGCGCTCAATTACTTCGTCATCTGTCTTTTATAAAATGTCGGCTCTACCATCTGCTATTGACGATTGGAACTCATTACCTGACCTCATTGTAAACATGACTTACACTAACAAGTTTGCTGCAGCCGTTAACCTCTTTCTTTCTGAAATACAAGTATAGGTTACAGTGTGTTTTTATTAACTATTTTTGTTGATGTTTTTATTGTGTTCACTCGCTTGTATAATGCCCCCTGGGGCCCTCAAGGAAAATAAATGATGATGTGATAAATCCGCTTTGTCTCGATTTATGTTTTAGTTTTATTATATTTTGTATGCTGCCATAAAACTTGTGCAAACTATACATATGTGAACAACATTTTCTTTATAAACTGCAAGTTCGCTGTCATGTGAAACGCTCCAGCCACTCCTGGTAGTTTTGTAAAAATAATGGTGTATGCTGGCAAAAACAAATTCAGAACAAATTATATATATATATATATATATATATATATATATATATATATATATATATATATATATATATATATATATATATATATATATATATATATTAATTTGGATACATTCCCAAAGCAGTAAAATGTGTTTCGTATCGAGAAGGGGCATCGGGGGAGGGTCAGGCGCGGACCAAACTAGGACGAGAATGACTTAATGAGAAACAGCGCAAAAGGAACGGGACACAAAGTAGAAGGACACAAAATATACCCGGACTAACAACCGAAGGTTGTTAGTCAGCAAACGTTTTTGATGTATTGATTGATTTTGATGCGTTGTTCTTTATATTTATTTAATTTAATTATAATGCATTCAGGATGTTATTTTTCTAAAGCAAAAGTATTGTATCTATTAAATAAATTCAAAATATGTTTGCTGTATACACTCTTTTTAAACATACCGAACTAACGACGTCGCACGTTTGGCCTAAATCCATACTCCCTTTCGGGAAAATTACACAAGGGAATACACACTAACGGATTATAAATACTTTTTATTCCGACTGAACAATATCGCTTCACGCCTTACGTTTCTTCGCACTGTAGACCCGATACTGCAAAGTCTCGTTGTCTCAAAGTTTCTTTGATGTACTTTGACACCGGATTAACGCGCCAGTAACCGGACGCAAATTTGAAGTAATTAGTTGGCAAGCGTTCGCATTGTCTTGTTGTGTCTTCGTATTCCAAGTGAAACATAGCAATTCCAAATGAGATTTCATGATATAATCTGGTCGCAATGCAGATCTGTCGAGGTAGATATAAAACAAAATGTGTAATTATTGTATGACAGTGCAGCAGGCTATACATTGCTGCTTTTGTGCATTACTTATTTACTAAGTGGATAAGTATGGCAGGCATATAATTTGAATTGGAGCATTAAACAGTACGCAATTGCTTATTGTATAGAATTACCGTTTTTTTCAAAGTCGCAAATAATGACACCTGAAAGTCGTTAACAGGTCATGAATTCATAAGGTTCTGCGGATCCTCTACGCACTTGTTGTCTTCTGCCATGATTGGCTGCGATGGCGACGAAGTACTGTGCAAGGCCGGAAGCTCAATGTAAAGGAGAATCACATACGGGGTTCTAAGATCTCTTCATTAAGGCTGATTGAGAGGGTGAAAGGAAGGCAAGAAAATACGAAAAAGTATGCCTGAGGAAGGTGGCAACTGCAGTTGTTGTAGTAAATTGACTGCGAGTTACCGAATATCAAATCACTGTATTCAACTCGGTGACAAACGGAGCGAATAACTATTGTTATCTATATCTTAAGGATATTATCAAAAAGAAAACCGGCACTCGTGAGCATACTATGTGTCTGAACATGTTTAGGAACAGTTGCACATTATGAACTACCAACTTTTAGTTCAATACAGTCATTACCAATATGCCGGAAACAACGCTAACATAAACTTTATAGTCTATTGTTGATTCTAAAACAATAAAAGATCAGAAGCTAGCTCATATAATATCGAGTTCTAATGTCTAAATGTGGACGTGCCACTTTTTAAAATTAAATTTTTGTGACAGTTTTTTTTTCCGCGAGGAAAGCAATTTGCTCTTTTTGTTTATATTATATGCTACAAGAAATTAAGAATATTGTAATAAATTCGTCCAGACTGTTGAAATGACTTCGAAATATAAAATTGTTTTTTTTTTCATATAAAAAAATTAAATACATTTCACCGTAGATGGGAATGTTAAGTCCATTCTCAAAGTGATATTGTGTAGAATATTTCTTCAATGATTGCCAAATTACTACACTCCCACTGACTGGAAGTTTGGTAAAAAGAGCCCACTCTTGTAAGACGCGTCATCGAAAATCCTTTGTAAACTATCGGCCCATACTCACTACATCCATTCTCTCCAAAATACTCAAACACATTAGAAGGATTTACGGTCTTTAAAATCGAACAGTTTAAAGTTCAATCATTAACCTGGAGTTCGCGTGGGGCGTAAACCTGGACCTTGTCTCGCAGGCTTTGTGCATATTTATATTTTTTACTACATCTGTGCTCAGGGCGACGCTGTGTTTCTTTGCTTTTTTAAAAACGTTAGATCACGAACCACATCAGCGTTGGTTGCACAAACTCAAGCGTTCTAATTTAATAACGGCTTTGTTCTTTGAATCGATAATTGTTTTCCGTCCGAACCCAAAACCCAATACATGTTCATAAATACAAGTAAATTATTAAATATTTCCTTTTTTTAGGTGTTCTCCGAGGCTCTGTTCTTGAACCTCTCCTTTTCTAGATACATTTTAATATTCTAACACAATGTGTTTCTTCCCGCAATCGTAATTTCTCGAATGATTCCGTTTTATAATGGCATATTCGCTGGCAAAACAAAGTGAATCACTCAACAATGGTTAAAAAAAAAAACTGAAAATACGCAGCAACAAAACTTTATTTTTCACAACAGTTTATATACCATATTCTACACACACGTCTCCCAAAATTTTCACTCGTTTGTTACCTTCAAGCGCGGTACATACCTCGCCTTGTAGCAAACAATGGTACGAGACAACACTTCAAACCAAAGCGACCACACTAAAGCGAACCTTCATGCATCCGTTTACAAGCACCAGAATGTTGCCTTAAAAGGCAAAGAACAAAATCATCACCAAACGCAACAAACTAAATCATATTACAACAAACATTTTTTGGGCTGCTTCATCTAGCGTTGTCGACGGTTGAATAATACAATTTTCTACTGACGCTATTCTGATTGTCTCTTTCAAGACTTTGCATAATCTTTTTTTCGTTCTTGAACACTACAATTTCCTTCCTATTAGGCAAAAATTATTGCATTATGCCAAATATTTGGTATTATGATGACTTGTCGAAGGGTAATTTATCAAAAAGGCTAACACGTTGACAATTCTGTGTGCCGCCACTCAGTCACCACATTGCGCTCACCCTCTCTGTTAGAACAACGACATATCTGATACATTTTGACATAAGTAAGTTTTGTATACCGAATATTTGATAAAAATGACGTCTTATCGAATTTTGAATCGCCGGTTCTTCAAACTTCGATATTAAATCGTGATATAATAAATATGCTTGCGACGTCTTCAATTAGATTTGATTACAGATAATTATAATATAAAAGTTGTTTTTCGCGAAAGTTTTGTTGATTGGAACTCTGCCAACGTATCCAAACAGTAAAAAAATATTGTGAGAGTGTTTTGGCAAAGGTTCAGGACAAAAAAAACATTCTTTACATCCGTACACGACACAGGTTGAGTGGTAACAGAACGATTCGTCGAATAAAAACATTTGTAATGGGGTGATTCGCCCATTCGTCATTAGGGCAGTTCGTCAAAGCGAGAGTGCACGGAAGGATAATAATCCACCTACCGTAATTCTCAGTTACTGGCAATGACCCTGACGACAGTGCAGTTACAAAAATATGACACGATGCTTTGAAAATACCACGGAATATTTATATCAGACGATGGTATGTATGCACACGTTTACTTAGAGTAATAGTTAAAAATGAACTGCATTAGTCCGATATAATTTAATTATTACAATAGCAACTTTCCGTGCCAGTGTCAATAGGCTGTATGGCAGCGGTACTCTCGTAGTGCACACCAGCAGAGTTTATCCACCTTTTGTGCGGTTGGCGTGGTGGTGTGTT
>JAZHYW010009296.1:0-20570 GCA_037355805.1 Ixodes ricinus | reverse complement strand
AATAGAGTATGATGAGGCAAAAAAAAGAGTTTTCCCAGTAAACCTGATGTGAATACATTTCGATAGATTTAAAAACATGCTCCATATTAAAACACCAAGCCTCAATCTTATCTAAGTCGCTTTGGGGAGCAAACATGCAAACATGTCAGTGTTGCAAGCGACGTCTCTAAATAAAACACAGTCATCGGCGATATACTCTTATGTTAGAGGAAGCGTTTTCAACTATATCGTTAATAAAAATTAAAAACAAGAGCGGTCCTAGCACCGATCCCTGAGGGACACCAGAAGTAACATTTACATAAGGGGACTGGATTCCATTAATTACCGCGGACTGTTTCCTGGAACTCAAGTAATCACCTATCCAACAAATAACGTTAGGATCAATATTAAGCTTCTGAAGTTTAAACATAGAGGAGAGCATAAGGAACCATATCGAAAGCTTTTTTAAATCAAAAAATGCAGTCGACCTGCTTACTTTTATCGAATGATAGTGCTAAATCATGATAGAATTCCGTTAACTGCGTGGTGCAAGATGACCCGTAGCGGAAACCATGCTGAGCCGGAGTAAAAAACTAATAAGTGCTAGGTGATTCATGAGATTGCTGTAAATTATGTGCTGCATTGTTTTACAGGATTCGCTAGTGAGAGAGATAGGCCTACAATTCTCAACCAGATTCTTGGGACCAGACTTGTGGATCGGGACAACATTTGCAGACTTCCAGACAAGTGGTAAAGAACCAGAGTTTAAGGATACAGTAAATATAATGACCAAGTAACAAGAGATAATATCAGCGCAAGACTTTAAAATAGTGTTTGGAATATCATCGGGACCAGTCTCTGAACCGTGTTTTATTTTGGTTAGCAATTGAAAAATACCTTGCACATGAAATTTAATTTCGGGCATGCGTACCATAAGATTAGCAGCAACATCCGAGTAAGTGTAGTGACACGTAGTGACGTCCGGAAATACGGACCTAAAGTAATGATTGAAGGTGATAGCCTTTAAGTTCTCCTCAGAGACAAGGTTACCATTGACGAGCAAAGACGGAACACCTACAGTATCCTTGCGATTAGACCTAATGAACTTCCAGAACTCCTTAGGGTCCTGTTTGAACTTGGCATTCAGTGTCGTGAAATAATTTGCTCGAGACGAAGTTATTGCACGTTTAAGAAGAGATCCTACCTCTATTAGTTTATTATATGATGCGGAGTCATTGCGTATGCGGTATTGTTTCAGTGCACGTTTATTTTTATTTGTAAGCTTGCGCAGCTCAGAATTAAACCATGGTTTGTCACGACGTCGCTTGGACGAAAGAACTCTAGATGGAACAAAAATTTCAAGAAGAGTTGTTAATCTGGGTTTGAAAACGTTCCATAATAAATTAACGTCACCCGCTGTACCGAGGAGGAGCAGAATTGTGTAACAATTCTGCTCCTCCTCTACACTGCAGCTGTCAGTGCTATCCACTGTCCCCTCTGCTCAAGCTGGGAGAAAGCCTCGTCGATTGTCTGCCGAATATATTCCCGTGGTTTCACTGCTGTCAATGTTGCCAACAAAAGTCGAATACGATTTCAGTTATTTTTCATTCGGTCCCAGATATGTTTTTGCTCACTACTCTCTCTCTCTCTCTCTCTCTCTGTTTCTCTATCTTTCTTATACTATTTGTTATCTTCTTTGGCTTTGTTCGTCTGTGTTCCTGAAATTCAGCTGCAGAACCCGGGGATCCTGGGTTCAATCCTCACCCCTGCCCATTTTGATCAGGATTAGCATCGTACCGGCGTGCGGCCGTGTATCACTACTGCGTTATGCACGTTAAAGTATCCAGGTTTGCGCCCGTACTGGATTGACAACATTTGTCATTGCCAGAGTATAACAATGTCAGCATACTTTGGCAGACCAAGGTCACGCAGCGTAATCATCTAATGTCAGATTTGCCTTATTTTGCGTGTCTCGTCCCGCATTCATTTATATCTCCTCTGCTTCAGCCCCACCCCTTCTCTTGTTGAACGCCAGTGCAGCCTCACCACGCCCAATCTTTTTTCTTTCTCTTCCACACTTTTCCTTTCTTGTTGCTGTCGATGTTCCTTCCGCTGGCTTTCAATATTTCTCCTCTTGAAAATGCTCCGCGCATTTATTTGTAATCCTCTTCTTCTGATCGATGATGAGCAAACCCGTCGCGAATGATTAATTGTATTCCACGCATGTATCCTTCGCCGAAACTGTTTTTGCCTCAGATTCGGTGCTGCATTTGGTCTCTGGCGCCGTCGGCTGCACAGTAATGTGGCAGCTGTTTCGTGCCGACGGTCGCGACTTCTTGCCGTCTCTTTCGGTGCGTCGATTACAAGAAACGACAAAGCAGATTTGACGCCAACGAGATTGATGCATGCGTGTTCGCCAAATGGGACGACATCGAAGTGTAATACTCAGCGAAATCAACATGCGAATTTTTTTATATATATATTCCATATAGGGCATATGGGATAATCACATTATGTGTTGTAGTTTATTGGTTCTGTAGTCTGGGGCTGTCTGAATCCGGTATTCGTGAGCCATAATAATGCTATGCCAGGCACCATTACATACGATATACTACATCCCACTTCAATTAAAAAAATATTCAAACGAATTTAAAAAAAATTATCAGTGGTATGTTTGGTTTACAGTAAAGTCAGTGGATCCTGGGAAAGTAGCGCCATTGCCTTCCCTGCCTCCTAGCCGGACACAAACTGATACTAACATAAAACTACCAAACAATGGAAGGTGATTGGCGGTCTCAATTGCCAACGCAAATGCCATTTTGGTTAATTCAAATCTTCGAACCTTGGAAATGGTCGGTCTGAACCAGTCGCACTAATATCGCTATGGAGCATCATCGTACTAAAGGCGTTCCTCGCCAATATAAGCGTGTCTGGCGCCGTGCATGCAATCCACTTATCAATCAGGCGTATCTCTACAGATATCTTAGAATGGTTTTGTTGTCCGTGCGTATTTAAAGACAGAAAATATTTTTTTTTTCAATGCCGCCAAGCACCGTCTTGGAGGTGCAATTTGTGTGGGGTTGTTTTGCCGGTGTGTGGATAACAAAATATCGGTATTCAAGAAAGGTATCTTTAAAGCTACCCGTCACCAGGGAATTTAGATCGGCTCACCAAGAATGGAGAGTTCAAGCAGAAACTTCTCATTCCATGAACCAAACTAGAGACCATACGGGGCGCTTGGCACTACTATTCCATGATACAGTGACAGTTCATACAGCATCGGTTTCTTACGTTTTCTGACTTTTTACTTACGTTACGTATAAGTCACAGAAAGATTCGTGTCTCGAATGTCGCGTGCCAGGCTATCTTCTTGAACTGTTTGTTACGCTTAAGAGGGACTTTTAGCAAACCGTTACCGTGTTCCGCTTACCGCACTAGTGGAGCCTTTGAAGCATGCTTTTAAGCGCGCGACCCGCGGTTACCGTGACCGCGGGGCGCACGCTTATAAGCAAAGGGTCCAGTAGAGCTGTACGCGGAACACAGTAACGGTTTGCTAAAATGTCCCTAATATGAACCACATAGATACCACGGTGACTGGCGTAAACAGACGTAAGCATTCGTAACGTAACGTAAGGTAAGAAAACGGGGCTGTGTGATCCAGCCTTTGTTGTTACGTTACACGTGTGTTACCCAATATTCAAATTTATAAAAATCGTTTCGTGACAAGTTCTGCCTAACATCCCACTTGACGTAGCTAAGGAATTAACTACGGGAGTATTTACCGGACGCGATATATGAGGGCGCTGTTTAGAGCGAATGCTGAGAACGAGCTCACATTAATAGGATGCTAAGACCGGCAATCTTGACGGTGTGGAATGCACGTTGCAAAATAACCATGGAAGCTCGCCGTCAGCACGCGCTCAGCATTCGCAAACACAGCTATGGCCGCCAGTGAATACTCGGTATAAATGAGAACCAGGTAACATTGTTCGACTCAACGTACAAGAAACCAACTTTTTCGCGTGCTTCTGAGACGCTTGAGCGTAGATTTATCATTGTTGTACTATCAGGGAAAAATGATATGCGAACAGAGGAGCGCGTGGCTCGCGGTACAGGCTGTGCCGCCTGGAAGTGAGCCTAGGGGCGAGGGTGCGTGGCCAGACATGTACACGTTACCCTTCCCAAAAAAACTCAATACCGTTACTCGTTACTCGCTCAATAAGTAACTAAATACGTTACTCGTTACCGATTCACAAAAGGAACGCGTGAGTTACCTCAAAAGTAAAGGGTTACTTTTCACGTTACTTTGACGACCAAATGCACAACTGTTTTTGTTTCATGGTATATTATTTCCTTTTAGTTGTCGTAAGCGGTAGCTGCCTCTCGAAGGTTTCATCAGTTATGTTTCCCCGCTTCCTTGAAAATACATTTCCGGCGACGGATGAAAGTATACTATTTGAATGAATTCCAACCTGGATAACGTAAGAAATGCACTGTAACAGAATAGCTTGCTGGGTAGCGCATGACCTTAACGTTTTCTCGTGCCGCTGTAAAAAAATTAATTTTTCTTAGTTATTTTGGTTATGCGTTTCGCAACGTCCCGCTAGGGTCCTGATCGTGGTGCGAATGCATCATTAAGGCCCAAGATTTTCTAGTGCCGCTGTAAAAGTTTCTTTTCTCATGCCATTCTTTTTTTCCAAGCTTATTTCTTTATTAGCATTTATCTCCGTCGAAAGAGAAAGAAGAGCATGTGCTTGCGTGTGCCACTGTGCACGGGTGGAAGTTCTAGTAAACCTTTGGTTGTTAGTCAGCGTATATCCTGTGTCCCTCTTTACTTTGTGCCCGTCCTTATTGTGCTATTTTAATAGGTCGTTCAACCAATTAGTTTAGGAGTTTACTTTGTTACAATAAAAATTAAATCACAGGCTGCAGCACTAAAACATAGATACCTGATAACGGTAACAATTACTCATGGTCGTTTTTTTTAATGCGCTACTTGTTGTATTGTTGCCACGTTGTTGTTAAGCTTTCGGAAGAGGTATAGAGCCCTTCAGGATAGAAACCGATAAACACAGAGCTCGATACATATAGTTAAACAGCAATCATATAGAGTACATAGCTATTCTGGATACCCAGTTCGTACATGTAGAAACGAGCTGGGTTCACAGTATTTTCTATAGTTCACAGTATTTCCTGTGGTTTATTTAAAATTGAATGAGGACATTATTTGTTTGAGCCATTTTATGCATCGTGCAGAGTAGATCATGACCAGAAAGTTCGGCAATACACGTGAATATCTGATTTGTTTCGTAACTCTTTCTTCCCACGAACGATAAAAGAATAGAACAGCTTGCCAAACGAGATTGTTGCCTTGTAAAGCCCAGATTTGATTTTCTTAGCAACTGCAGCATCGTCTCTGAACACTATAATTGATTGCGAATATATTATCAACACATTTGTGTTCTTTTCCATGCAGACTAAGGTTGTTTCTTTTCTATGTATGTTTATATACGTATGCGAGTTTGTATATTACTTTGTGTACTTATGTGTCTTGATGACCTATGGTGTGTTCAAAATCAATTTTTTGGTAGTGTGACTCCCCTATCTGTAATGTCTTTCGGGGCGCTGCAGGATATAATAAATAAATAAATAAATAAATAAATAAATAAATAAAGATGTACGCCCCTGGCAATGTGTGTGAGCCTATGTCACGCCCTCTGTACTTTAATGTTTGCGTGTTTTTCTTCTAGAATTTACTTAAGCGTGAGCGTTTTGATGTCTAGATATTTTTCGACCCAATTTTTCAAGTTTTCAACCTGCTTTCTGGAGCTTTGAAAACCTGTCAATTCCATCATGAACTGACTCTTTCAAGATCAGTCAAAAGCGCTCATTTTGTCCGCACATATCAAGCGGAAAGTCTTTCTTGTATTCTAGCAGTACATATTTATTGTTTTGTAGCTGAACATAATTAAAACGTTTCCTCAGTTATTTTGCACAAAAGCAGATAATTTTGCACAGCCATACGAAAACAAAAACCCAACAGACTCATACTTTACGTTGTGTTACCTTGTAGAACATGGTAATTTTGCCTGTATGATGATCTAACTATGAATATCTAAAGATATGAGTAAACGAACCATCGAAAGGGAATGAAGATATTAAAGTCTGTTAGAGTTTCAGGAAACACGTAAACAAGGAGGGTCTAAAACAGGAGAGGAAATGTGGTACGCAAACTCGGTTAGTTCTACTAAAGAGATATAAAACAAACGAGTATTTTTGAAAGATGGAGCCGCCGCTCCAGTCTTAACACAAGCACGTCCTCCTCGAACTCGTAGGCGCTCGACGACCGATGATATTGCGCGCGGGAGTGCTCTCCTTTCCATTTCGAAACAGTTTCTGCGCCCACACACACATGCCGAAATGTTTGAGCGTCTATATGTTCCATCGCATGTGCAAAGCTTACTTCCCGCATCTGCTCGTGAGAGAATACCGGCGAAAGGTTTGATATCGTGCCTGGATTCCGCACACATTGAAGAGAGTTGACTCTGCGCTCTGCGGCGTGTTCGAAAGGACGGGAGATAAGAGGCGAGGTAGAGGAGATCCAAGAAATATAGAGAGATATTAAGGGGGGTGCAACAAACACTGCGCATGCGCCGGACATCCCCGATCCCTCCTCCTCCTCTTCCATCCCGCATCGCTGTGTGTCGGTGTCACGGATCGTTGAGTTCTTTGGAAGCGCTCGAGATGGAGGCCCGCAAAGAGCTGTTTTGGGAGACGCCGCCGCCGCCGGGATGGCGGTATAGCCCCTATGGCATCACTCGGCCCCGGCTTTGAAGTCACAGATATGTGAAAAGGGGAGTGGGAAAGGGAAGAGAGAGAGAGAAAGGGAAAGAGAGAGGAAGAAAGAGGAAAGAAGGAACCGCTATTCCTTTGAGGTCGGTCATGCTCTGCCCCGGGTAAAAACCTTGGGAACTGCGTAAAACTAAACGAGGAGCTCTGAGAGGAGCTGCTTTGTTCCGGCCGGGGTTTGGGACGGGGGAGGGGGAGGTAAGGGGAAGTTGGAGGGGGGGGGTTGCACAAAGATTGTCGGAGAGACCAGGAAGAGTTTTTCAAAATGTACAGAGGGAAAGAGCGAAAGAAATAAATGGTACGAGAGAGAACAACGGAGGGCTGTTTTGGAAATCGTACCGCCTTGTTGTTGGCGCGGTTTCCCCTCCCGATCCTTTCCGAAAAAGATTGTTTGCTGGGGGCGGGCACCGCAGAGACAGGTGCTCCTCGAAAATTCGCCGTGTGTGTCCTCTCTTCCGGAGTCCTTTTGTGCTCGTCTTTTGTTGTTCGCCGGTTGACTGCTAAATGTCGTCTCTCGTGGCAGTTTGCGGAAGGTTGGTTGTGCGTTTGGTGACGGCGAACGATATTTCTTTCTAGACCTCCCCTGCGTCGGTGGCATTTTGCGGGACCGGAGTCAATAGTGCGTTTTGTTGTCCCAGGTCGTGCGACACAACTGCTTTCTTGTGGTGTGAGGACTGCGTCTTTTTTGGGTCGAGCTACGGTATAGTGCGGGCGATTAGGTTGCACCCGAGCGTTTCTAAAACGGTACCTAGCGGCACAGTTTAGGCGTTTGGGCGTAGGCGGTGGTGTTCTTCGCAGACGAATTCGCTACAGGTGGCGTTCAAAAACAACATTATTCGTCATAATGTATAGTATAGGGTCCAGAACCTAAGACTTCATGCATCCTTTTCACTTGTTCCACTGCTGCTCGATTTTACGTAAGACTGATTCAGACATTTGCGTTTGATTGCGCCCGGATGCGCTGTGATCTCTGGTAACCACTTAACCATGGTGCCTGGAACGCGTCTCCGAATGGCGTCTTTAGCACTTTCAGAACAGTGGTACGTCGATTTCCGACTGATGACGTCACTGAAGTGTCACACTGCCGCTGGCCGCGATCCTGGCTACGTCTCGGCAGTGGTGGTGAATGAATCAGACACCTGTTCTGCTCCAAGTCGCTCCCCAGCTCTGCAGTCCACGGAAGCTTCGGCCACCGGGAGTTAAGACGCCCTGACGACGGCGAAACTTGTCTTTGCTCGTGCTTCTTGCCGGAACTTCTACGACCAACAAGCAAAAGATCGCGACATCCGGCAGCCTTACACTCGGGTTTCTTTGACGTTAGTTCTGTTGCCACTTAGGAACCACTTGCGATGCGTGGTCGGGATAGGAGGCTAAACACACCCGTCGAAGACGCGTTACAGACACCGTATACCTTAACAGACTGGCACACTGCCGCCACCTATAGGGTAGACCTGCTGGAACGCATCCAAGCTTGTATAACAAGACTAAAGCTTATGCAGTTTTTTTTTGAGCGCGATTAAACATACGCAATAATCATTTGTAACATTATCATCGATATTGTAAGCCTGCAATAAAATTATAGATCATATACGCCAGCTAGGAGCTTTCAAGGCTTACCAGATAGGTTTGCGCCAGAGTGCCAGTGCTTAAGGATAGAGAGGCTAGAATGCAGGGAGATTCCATCTCAAACCATGGGGAGGAGCGTTTGGATTCTTTTGGCGGACGCCTGCTGCGGAGATTGGTCGCAAGTGCGCATACGCTGCATTTTCGCGCGAGGCGAGGGGAAAAGCAGGTGGAAAGGCGGAGACAACTGCAGACGATCAACGCTTTTGTCACCTCCTTTCAGCTCGTAGTGCGGCCCACAAACCACGTGACATCTGGTGTTAGGCGTTTACGAGAGATAACAGCGGACTCCTTCAGAGTGAAGCACACTCTGAAGCACACTTAAAAGACACCACGTTACTAACGACAGAACGTAAATGTCCTCCCCGTTCATAACTTGGACAGCTGATGTGGAGAACACGGAACTGTATGTGCGTGTCTTACTCGGGAAGTCTCGTTCAGTGTTCTTTTGTGCTTCATTCTCGCCCATTTGTACTCCATTCTCGCCCACACTGCACAGAATTATTCGAGTCACGGGGACATGAGTGCAGTGTATGAAACACGAAAAGTTGCTGGAACACACATCTTCGAAACGCGTGTCACAAATCCCAGGAGACGCTTGGCCTTGGCCACCGCATTTCCAATATGCACAGAAAAGGACAGGTCAGGTGTGAACATCACACAAAGAATTCGCATAGATGCAACTAAAGCGAGATGGACGCCGAACAGGGTACATACAGGATTTCCCGGAATGCGACCGCGGCTGATCCGCATGACAGCGCACTGATGCCTCGGATGACATTTAATTTCAGACCACCGCTGGGCTTTGGACAAATGGGCCTGGAGGGTGCAGCTGCTGGCATGACGGGGCATTCGAACAAGTGATGTGGTATCATGTGCATACCGAACTGTTTTTGTGTCGTCGCAATGAGGGAGATCATTTATATACAACGAAAACAAGGTCGGGCCAACTGCGGAGCCCCGCGGTACATTGGCCGTGACCGCGAAACACCAAGAGCGTGATCCGTGCAAAATGACTCAGTGCGTGCGACCAGCAAGTTAAGGTCTCATCCACCGAAGCCGGAGTTCGAGGACACCTGCTTCCGCCACTTTTCGCAGAAGTGCGTCGTGGTTGAGCGTATTGAACGCGCTGCTTAAGTCTAGTAACTGTATCAAGTCTGTCGAGATGCCGCAGTCGAGGTTTTCGCTGAGGTAATGAGTGACTGTGTCCAGTGCAGTCTCGCAGCCCTTAAGCAAACTTTAAGCAAACCTTCAGTAGCAGTCACACTGCACATGCACCATTAAAAAAAAAGACACAGCGTTCACTGCAAACACAATAAGAGAATTATCTGTGGACACGTCTCGAACATCTTTGATAGCATGTTTGCTTGATACATGTGTATGCTTGTAACATGTCTCCAGACATCATTTGTGTTACCAATGTGACAAGACAGTCGTACAAGGAAGAACACGTCTCGGGCAGTAGTCTGCAAACTATCTTTTGCGTGATGTATTAGCAGATGTGACCGCTGTTAAACACTATACACGCGTCACAAAACACAAATTAACCGCGACTAAAAAGTCGTTAAGTTCGGTAATGCGCAGCTTATCACGTGCCTCCCACATCACCCTTCTCCTCCTTCGTGGTCGCGTTTTTGATATGCCGACCCCGCTTTTCAGCGTTGTTGTTGTTGTTGTGCTCGACCAAACGCGCCGCTCATCGGCGGTCCCTGACGAGGCGCGCTCGACATGGGGCACAAGTTTTTGAGACACGCCCTGGCGTTAAAAGCTCGCCGTATCAATTATGCATCGCCGCCCCCCCCCCCCCAAACGAGCCGACGCGAGCGTCCGCACACGATGAGTCGACCGTGCTTTGCATTTGGTAACGAGACTGGCGTCCGAACCCTAAGCGACCTCGACAAGATTAGCGTACGCGTACGTAGAAGTCGTGATGACCCCCCCCCCTCTCCCTATACTCCGTTCACCCCCAAGAGCGCTGTGGAAGCTATGTGCTCGTTGGACCAATCGTATGGCTAACTTTCAGTCACGTGATCATGGCCTCCCGTTCACACTCCGGCGCAGCAGAGCAAAGTCAGGTGATGGAAGGGAGGCGGTTTATCGGTCCGGCGAGCGCGTGTAGCTCTCACCGCACTGTCAGCTTAAAGGTGAGGGGAACATAACAACGCGGGGCTCGGGGTATTGTGGCCCTGCGCGTGAACTGAGCTTGCAGCTACGGCGTTTTGAGTTAGTTTTAAACTTGCATGCGTCGCGCGCAGGAACTAATACCTAGGAACCACGGACGGTAAAGAAGAATTGTTTCGAAATTTGGGTTGCACAACTAAACCTCTTCTAAGTATACAACGAGTTTCAGGCTTGAAGTTGGTCTCGTCGTGTTTTATGTGACGCAACGTTATTTAAGAGATAAAAGTGGGAAAAAAAGAGTATAATGTGAAGGAATTTAGCGTAGTTGTAAAGGTAATCTATATTTATGAGACATTCGGGCTGCAGGCACCATCGTGCGTACGATGACTGGAACACGTCTCAAAGTTTGGTTTCAAGAAACAAAAAGATTTGCGGTGAATATGGACGAGGGCATACCTCCTCTCTAACAAGCTTTCGTTTACCCACTGAATTTCTGCCATGTGACGTCGTAATTCATCATCGTCTCCGATTTCCATCATACGTGCCACCAAACTACGTCTAAGAGACTCACGCTGGTGTTTTAAGATTATTCCGACTTTCACATGAAAGATAATTTTCTTCACGCTCAGATTTGCATTGTGCCACCATGGTAAATTTTAAACCACTTTTAATTTTAAGGTGATGTAGCCGGTGACATAGAGTTTAAATGTGGTTTATTCGTTTATGACTAGATACATCTCTGCTAAGCAAAACAACAACAACATTATTTGAAACTTTAGAAGGACGCATTAAGAAGAGCTCCGGCAAAACTTTCGTAGTCTCTCATTTGCCTCAAAATTGGTTGAAAGTAAACATATTCTGCAGAAGTCTGCCAGGTTGTGCGAGAATTAAAGTCCGAAAAATGTAGCTTCAAGCAAAACTCGAAAGGAAACCCGATGTTTCGAAACCAACTCGGTTTCTTCTTCAAGGGTGACTGAAAACACGCCGAGCAAAAACAGATTCTAACCTCTTTGTCTTAAAAAAAAAATGTCGTAAAAAGAAGACGTGCGGAAGTTTGAGAGTGAGTGCAGCGCCATTGCCTAACTTTGCGATACCCTAGACCACGGGTGGCCGGAGTGACATGGGGTTTGAGCCGCAGACAAACCTTCAAAGGTTAAGAAAGCCGCAGGAAAAAGAAGACAAAGGGGGGGGGGGTACTTTTAACAAGAAACGATATGGAGGGAGCACTCCTTTCCAAAGGGGACAAATATAATTGTCGACTACAACAAATAAAATCAGGCAGCGCAACGTTTCTTCAGCCACTAATCACAAATCAATGCATGGTTCGACAGCCAACCACTGCCCGTTATGCCTATACGGTTCGAAACGTTTTCTAGAACAATAAAAAAACGGGGTCACTGATACATCTATGTGTCAAAAAGCAGTCCAGCGGTATGTACACCCCTGCAATATGAAAGACACATTAGAGAATGCATTTTAAGGTAGATCTGCCGAATTCGCTTTGACAAGGACAACATTTCTTAGCACAAAAAAATTAATTAACTTTAGTTCTTTCCTCTCCTCAAGATTACATGCTGTCTGGCATGTGTGGGCTTAACACCGACGCATAAACTGCATTAGGCGAATGGGTCTTTCATATTGCAGGGGATTGTACATGTACGTAGTGTAGTACAAGGCTAAGAAGAATGTGAGCTTAACGTTTCTTTGTTCTTTTTTGTAATTCTAGAAGTATTTTTGCTTTGGGGAGAGAGGAGGGGAAAGGGGGTACGCTTACCAAGGCGCCGCGAGCTGCACTTGGACCCACGAAGAACCGCATGCGGCTCGCGGGTCCAAGAACCGCTAACGGTCCATTTTAGATTGAGCCTGGTGACTTGGGTCACCCTATAGTTAAAACGATGGATGCGGTTCCCTCTACGAGTGATATGGATGCGGTTCCTTCCACGTGTGGTATGGATATGGTTCTTTCCACGAGTGATATGGATGACCGTGTCCAAGGGCGTGGACGTATACTCTGACAGGCTGAGTACAGAAAAGAGATGAAAAAAATTACAGGAAGATTCATTGGTGGATTTTTAAGGAATGCGTTAGCATGAGCATTGGGGAACGCCACACACGTCACCCTTTAGGAAAACATTGACACTGACCCCGTAAAGAGGCCAAAAACGGCAGCAAAAATAGAGGAAGCAAAAGAGAAAGCGAAAAGAGAAAGCCAAAAGAGAAAAGTGAATGGGTCAGCGTTAGCGATTCCCAAAGGGGAACGTGTGTGGCGTTTCCCAAGGTCCATGCTAACGCATTCCCTAAAATTCCACCAATGGATCTTTTTGTAATTTTTACGATATCGTAAAACCAATTCTCGGATAAAGAAAAAAAAAAAACATCTATCTTGGAATTAGGCATTAGAATGTGACCGTTGGTATGAGAAGCAATCAACAGGAGTTTGTTTTTGTCTCGCGCGTTTTATGGGGCAAATACAATTTTCAGAATGCGGTAACTAACAGCATTCGGACGTGTTGAACAAGCCGAAGAATTGAACTAGTAGTAATACAGCTGAGGTGCGCCTGGGGCCCTATTACAGCCACCTCAAGGGCAAGTATGACTTCTCTCGAAGCAAGATATTGTTCTCTGACAGTTCGTCTGCTGACGCGAACGAAGAACAGGGCTTGTATGCTAGGAAATGTTATTCGTAAACGAAAATTACACAAAGCATACGTTACATCTAATTGAAAAAAAAAAGTGGACTGTTTGCAACGAACCGTGTCGCGCGGCGAAGTGAGATCGGACGCAGGTTCAAAGTGTGATCGTCTGATATTTTACGTTGGAGGCGATTGACAATGCGTAATTTTCTTCCAAGGAAAAGCACGTCAGATGCCGTGAAACCTCTAACGCCATTTCCAAGCTGGTGAGAAGTTCTCATCAAAATACTATCCCCGATCGTGGACTCGCGAATGGGTAGTTAATTTCTTATTGGTCGATAACGGGCGCCCAGAAGTGACGCCACGTCCAAGCAGCAGCTTTGAAAGTTCTCGTTGTCACCCGATACCAAACTCGGACTCCTGTAGCCGGATGCCTTGAGAATCGCGGTCAGGTTTGCGTCAGCACAAAAGTAATAGAGATGTGATTATTAGGCTCAAGACGTGCGGTCCTGACGCCAAATAACAGCTTCTAATAAATCAAGCATACAGATGAGTACGGCAACAATCAGTTGTCTTCCGGAAATTGTACGTGTCGTCCCGTATATACCAGAAGCATTGCTTCTGTATCGCTCTCCGTCCACTGTACCATACTCCATTCCTTCGTCTACACCTACCTTAATATATCTGCCTCGCCGTTCTCCCCTTTTTTTTCCTTCTGCGAACCTGCGCTCCATCTGGTTCCGTTCGTTGTCGTCGCCAACTCCTCTCCGAAAAGCACCGTCACGTGAATTATGCGACGTGCTGGCGCCACCTGGAAGGGGGGGGGGAGGTCCGATGTACGTATATCTCCAAGAGCGTTTCATTACTTATGGACATATTCCCCAACCTTGCGCCTTTTGCCTGCTCCCGCTCGCTGACGCCGTTTCACCATTCCTCCCACCCTCACCGCTTTCCTAGCTAGGTTGCCCACCCTCTCCCACCTTTCCATCGTTTCGTTATCTAGGCGCCAGCTCGAGCCATGAGCAAGAACTACCATCCGATCTCGTCTGTTTTGTACCGGCCGTTTCACCTTACGATGGACACTAGTGGCTGCCGCGAGCTGTCCCAAAACCAATCCAGCGCTGTGGACGTTATGAGGGGACCACACTCCCCGCGCTTTGCTGCGCCCCTTCCGAAGATCACGTGACGCTCACGTGACATTGAATTGGCTGCGATGGGCTCGCAGCGTCGGCATTCGCTCCCTCGTATGGTGAAACGATGTACTTTAGTTCTGCTGGACTAGCAGACGTTAGACATCTCGTGGCCATTGTTACTGCTGATGCTACTCTTCATTAACGGCCAGATATTGCGCAAACGACCCGGATGAAAGTACAAGCAAGCTAGAGATACGTCCATATATTGCATACATAACGGGTGTTCTCCAGTGAGCAGCGAGGTGACGGCGGCGGCGTCTACAGTCGCAGGTGTCTGTAACTCCGGATCTTGCTCCTTCCGTCGTACGCGATAGAGGGAGCTAATATACGCCTGTTTTCCTTTCCTTTTCTCTTACGTCTATGAGTCCTCTTACATCTTTGAGTCCGCCCTCTCTATCCTCTAGTGCGTCTAAATGTGCTCGACGCGTTTGTGGTGCATGCGCTTCACGTATGCCTCGGGCATAATTAATTTGTGGGGGCCGGCTGTGTGCCCGATGCATAATAGAACACGCTCGGCGTTGTGATACAAACAAGGGGCTTATTATTAAAGGCTCATCGTAGTAATATGCGCGATGGATAATCGAAATGGCTAAACAGCTGCTTGAACTTGTAAGATTTCGGAGATGAACGTACCCTGCAAATAAATGAGGCATAATTTCCAGCTCATCATGGAGAGCAACTGTTTGATTCTTGCTGAATAGCTTGAGCCTCCTAAAATACGGCAGGGAGATCCTGAGCTGTAAAGTCTTGAGACGCAAAAGAAAAAAAAAGTCGCGTTTCTTCTTGAGTGTAAAGTGCACTCACCGTTTTGAAAATAAAAACCGCGTTGTTTTTCGTCGTAGTGTTTTTTTAAGCTTTGACGTCTGCTACGTTCTCGAATACGGTTTAGAATTAGTAGTAGTGCAGTGTGACTTTGACTATCTAGAATTCAATCCGGTATTGCCGGTGGGTTGCATCCGCAATGGTAGCCTTCACTGACCGTCATAATTTAGGTACACAATGCAACTATCTAACGCAGAGCATAAAGGATCGTAAAAGATTCAAAGAAAAAATGTTACAATATCGCTCCTAAAAGATTTCTTACTGAAGCCCCAGCCAAATTTTGGCGATATGTTAATCCCCGATCCAAGAAGGAATTTACTTCCGATAACAGTCAACATGCGAGTTGAGGAATTTAATTCTTTCTTTTCATCTGTGTTTACTCATAAGTAACGCAGGCTTTTTTCAGGAAGGGAGAGAGTACCTCGAATTAATGATAAATATACAGTATCACAAAGGAAATTTATAGGGTTTTTTCACCGCGAAAGACAAACTAAGCATCGCCGAACGCTCATTCTCCGGCCAAAGGTAGCGCAAGAGGTCACACCAGATGCCAAAGTTTTAGCCCGATCCGATGACATAATCAAAAGTTTTAAAGGGGCGGTGCAACGATTTTATGATTAAAAGAATTTGCATCTTGTAATTTTTACGTTGTTTATCGTGTCCCAGAGGGATAGAGAGAACACCTCCTTCATTAAATGTCACGATTCCGCTACGTAATCGCAAAGCAAACGTCGAGCTTTTGCCCCCACCTGAAGCCCCAAGTGGTAGCCGAAGGAACTACGGCGAAAAGATTACGTGACCTCGCTCGGGTCTAAGCTGCAGCATAACGCCCGCTAATGTCAGCGGAGAGAGGAGAGGAAGCGTCCTCCGAGATAGCACACGGGAGGGCTCACACGGCACTCCGAAGGACGTCATCGGGAGTGCGGCCAGGTGTGACCCTGAAGGCTGGGAGTGAGTTGAGGGGTGCCCGAATTGTCAATATTTATCTTTTTTTTTTTACGCAGCAACTAGGACACGGAGGCGAAATCGGTTTTCGTATTTACTTCGGAAGTGTCAAAGGGCAACTTCCAGAAATCTTTGACCGAAGTCCGGAAATCGTTGCACCCCCTTTAAGTGATCTTCTGAAAATTTCAATGGGAAAATGGCAGCCGACGGAGTTTTCCAGCACATGGGGCTCTATGGCACCAGAAACCGAAAACGGGCAAAAATGGGCTCCATTTTCCCATTGAAATTTTCAGAAAATCACTTATAACTTCTGAATACGGTAACGGATTGGGCTGAAACTTCGGCGTCTGGTTTTGACCTCTAGCTCTACCTTTGGGAGGAGAATGAGCGTTCGGCGATGCCTAGTTTATGTTTGCGGTAAAAAAGACCGTGTGAATTTTCTTTTGTGACACCCTGTATTTCAAGAGCAGGGAGTTCTAAATCTCTTACTTAATTTTGACATTAAAAAAAGTCCCGGTCCCGATATGAAATTCCACATTTTTTTGTATGTTGAATTTGCCACAATTTATCTTATCAAAATATTTTCAGTCATTTATAAATGCTGGTTTTGTACCAAAACGCTGGAAGATTACCAAAATTATTCCTATACACAAAAGAGGATCGACTTCAACTGTAGATAATTATCCGGCCAATATCTCTCATTAGTAGATGCTCAAAACTTTTTGAATACATTGTTTCGAAGTAGCTTTTAACGTTCATTAACAATCACGATATGTTGTATCAGTATCCACGCGGATTCCGTAAATATCTTTCAACAACATCACGACTTATTGAAACAGTGCATGATCTTTTCCAAACCATAAGTAGTCGTGGTCAAAAGGTTATAATATTCTTAGACTTAGCAAGGGCTTCCGATAAAGCGTTTCACCCTAAAATATTATTAAAAATTAAAGCCTTATTTCGGAACCCAACGATTACAAACTGGATTCGCTCATATCTATCATCTAGAGCACAACTTGTAGAGTCTGGCGGCTGTGTGTCTGGGCTCGTTCATGTTGCTTCAGGAGTGCCAGAGGCTAGTGTGCTAGGCCCACTTTTCTTTCTTGTTCATAGACGACATCTGCTGTGATTGTGTATTATACAACAAAATCGAAACTGTTCAAGAGCAAATTAATCTAAACGATAACCTGCTCAAAGTCAAGCTTTGGTGCGACGAAAGAAAAATGTTCCTAAACCCTCGCAAATCGGTTATTTATTTCAATAACAAGAAAAAAGAATCTTAAATTAAGATTTTTTTATTGGTGACACCAAACTTGTCCCTGTAGACAAACATAAGTATTTAGGAGTAACATTCACAAGTGATTTACGATGAAATACTCATGTCGAAAATGTATCCACGAAAGCGAACCAGGCGACTTTGGTATCTTACAAGAAATCTCCCAAATGTTTCGCCAGAAATAAAAAAATGGCTTACAAAACTTTGGTGAGACCTGTTCTCGAATAAACAAAAATAGTATGGGCTCCATATACACTAACCAATTTGTCGAAACTCGATAAAGTCCAACGGCTTGCTTCCAGGTCTATTTTTAACAAATACCATCGTTCCCATTCACCCACTGAACTTTGTACACTTGCCGAACTCCCTGCTCTTGAGTTAAGAACGAAGTGTGATCGCCATAAACTTTATTTTCCTTATCCTTCATGATTTAGTTAAAATCGACAAGAATAATTACATGAATGTGCGCTTTGGTGAATGTACGCGACAGCGTCATAGCACGTATATTAGGGAACCAGCTGCTAAAAACGATTATTTTACGTATCGTTTCTTTCCAAGGGCTACCAGAGAATGGAATAAACTTCCTAATGAAACCGTAATTTGAACAAAAGTCTCTGAATTTGTGAAAAACATGAATAGCAAAGCGCTTGACAAATATGCCATGAATTCATGATTCCTTATCGGTTTGTATGCATTGATTTCTTTATTGCGTGTGTATAAATGTTTCCCTTTTTATAGCACATTAGCATTCTTGTCAATAGCCCTGCAATGGCTGATAGTATCACTAAATAATAATAACAGTGACACACGAGAATAACGTAACAATCCCCTCCATCCAGACAGCACTTGAAAACTCAACTAAACGCAGCATTTTGTTATAAGGGGTAAAAACGTCAAGTTCCGGGTTACGTTTTAATACAGAATGTATTATTCGTTTTTCTTTGCTGCTAGAAGGTTTTGTTATTCATTTAAAAGAAAGTGTCTCAAGGTGACAGCCTCTTTGAGAGACGGTTGTACAGTTTATAAGAATGTTTCTACTGTAGGTCTCATGATCTTGCTCATTCGGTTGATGTGTCCACAAAGAATGTATCCATGAAGAGGTCAGCAACGTCCGCACCGGATTCTATATAACGAGCGAAAAACTACTGCTGGTTTTTTCGTCGATTTGGAAGATTTCTTATATTTTCCGCACCACAGTCGTAGGTGTCACAATATGATTCCCCATCTTGATTAATTACATCATGATTTTTTCCACGCCACAGTCTTAGGTGTTACAATATGATTCCCCATCTTGAGGAACTGCCATTCACTGCCGCGAACCCAGTAGCGTTCGCGTTCGAACCGTGAGTTGAGACAATGGCAGAATGTGCCCAAGGGCGGGGATCGCCGAGGAACATGTGACGCGGAACGCCACCAAACACGTTACGAAACGTACTTCCAAGAAAAATCTTCACAAAAGTGAGATAAATTGAGAGGAAAAAGCGAAATTCTATACGTGCTCCAACGGGAATCAAGCCTACGACCTTATAAATGTGAGCTCAACATCCTACCACTGCGGCAAGGGGCAGATTGGCGAAGGGACAAAAAAGTGATCTACGCCAAGGGTAGGAAGCGTGTACGTCGTAACTTGCTTAATCTACTTTAGCCATCGCAACGCGAAAGCGAACGCCGAACACCCGACGCCGGCGTTTTGCGTTCCTGTTCAAACAGTGAGTTTAGACAAAGGCAGCTGTGCTAGCCTTTATGTCTACCCACTAATCATTCCAATCAGATCTCGGCGCTCTTGCATCCCCGCGTGCTCATCTCCTTCTCTTCGTCAGTTTTTATACGTATGAAAAGAAACAAGAGACCCAAGACGTTTTCACTATCACATGGAAGATGGAAAATCGGTGGCCGTCATTCAAAATGTGAACTTTATAGCAGCCGTGTACCAGATAATATGTCCGGAAATGGATGTGGTTGCCGGCCTTTGTGAAGCTGTCGATCATCAGGGAATGTTAACCATTCTCACCGCCTGTGAAAACCATGCAGGCGGCGTTTTATCGTCATCTTCACTAACGTCGTCTTTGCTCAATATATTATTTTACATGCTCAAGTGAAATGTCTCGGGCATTGTGGTACTTCGTTCGCTGTCAAAATATAGCAATAAAGAAAAAGAAAGGATCAGTGGCCGAGTGGTTTAGTGCACACCAGCTCGGAGCACGTGGAGCGAAAGCTTCCGCTGTAGAACCCAAGGATCCTGGGTTCAATCCCCACCCCTGCCCGAGTTAGATGTGGATGAATATCGTACCGAGGTGCGGTCGTGTATTGCTACTGCGTCGTGCACGTTAACAACCCCAGGCAAGCAGTTGTACTGCACTGGCTAAATTGCTCTTCTACAGTGAGTAAAAACGTCCCCATTTTCTGCAGACTAAACTCCTGCTGAACAAACAACTAACGACTAATTAATTTTGTTTTTTACACTATTGCGTAGAAAAAGACAGAGTTTGGAATACAATAACAGCCGATTACAAGCAAATATTATTAATAATAAAAAAACTGCGATGTTTGGAGATTTGTGATTGTGCTTTGTCACGCCTTGTTCTTCCTCTCCATGGATTATTATCGTTAGGCAATATCTACCACATTTGCCAAACAATGCCGCGGAAACTGGCTTGGTGTATATCAGTTTTATTCGTAGGATCAACATAAATCAGGCAATATTATTTTACCTAAAGAGTAACTCTGGCCGAAATTCGATCCAAAATAAATGACTGATATCGATTTACGAATACAAGATAGCGTCCATCTGCAAAAATATTTCTCTTAATGAGAAACCGCGATTTGATCTAAAACCGATATTATAAAGTGCTACCACCAGCATCTCAGCGGGCATCCTGCTGGTTGGCTGTATGTCAAGCAACTATGTACCCTGATGTCATCTTTGTTTTCAACGAGGTTTCTTGTTTGTACTGACACTTCTTTCGCCGTGTTTTTCTACTGCGTTTTCAGCCGTCCCAGCGGATGATTTCTGCTTGTTATGTTATGCTTTAGCGGCCATAGCTTGTAATTCTTCTTCGGCGATCGCGCACAAAAATTATCGACTCCCTGCTCGCTCAAGCTCGTCGGGGTGTCGAAGGTGGCATTCCC